>CAKNXH010062125.1:33738-84921 GCA_932178445.1 Andricus quercusramuli
TATTTTTGAATCGTTTCAAAATTTCTGAATATCTCTTCAACTTACTGACATTTTTTCTAAAATTATGTAATATGGCAGAATTGCACAATTTTTCTTCAAAATCTTTCACACACTTTTAAAAAAAGCACGCGTCCGCCTGTTTCAACTTTCTAGTCTAGGGTTTAGAACGCAACTTTCGACCCACTCAAGAGGCAACGAAAGTCGAACATTTGATGCGCGCGTTATGAAAAATATTCTATACTCGGCCTAATCTGGGGTTATTTTTACCGTTTTGTTTCTTCGAGTTATAAAAGAAGAAGAACCAGGACAACTTCGATATTAGCCAAATGCCAAAGTAGTCAAGAGAAAGATATTGTCCTTTTAAATGTTTTTATATTTCTAATGATTCTCCAAGTCTGAAGCAACTGTAAGTATATGCCGCTAATTCAAGGAGCGCATATACGTTACTGAATCAGCGAAACTTAGATGAGCATTAGTGAAATTTCACTGATAAACAGCTGAACTTCTCTGATTTGCCAGCGTATGAAGGCTGATTTGAAAATTTGAAAAATCTCTCGATAAATGGAAATAAGTCAAGTTACCTGACACTTACATAATTTTTCCAGCAAACTTTTTATGATCTAAAAGATTTCTAAATTCGAATTTTTTTTGTTACCCTAGAATCTATTCCTAAATGATATCCAAATGGTATATTTAGATTTATTAACACTACTTTTTAATTTGTCTTTGAGATTATGCATAATACCAATATATTTTGTTTTCGTGAATAGAGATGACTGTTGTCAACATTACACATAAGTAAGAAATTATGCAAAGAAATAGGAGCAATCACTCAAGACGTGACAAATAGAAAATTTTAATATAAGAACGCAATTGTGTAACATATTCTAATTCAATCACACATTGACAGTTTAATACTGTGAAACTTGTGAACAGGCTACGTATCGCTTCAAATAAAGAATAAATATATAAACTATTCACAGACCTTATCTATTTTATCTCGTTATATTTACGACTAAAAAATACGTAAACACGAATGAAACCCGTAAACACGCAATAAATTCACAATCAACTTAAAAACCTGAAAATCTTCCTAAATATAAAATGGACCGAAACACAAGTGACAATCTTTGAAAGTCCAAAAGAGCATAAGCCCTTTGGAATTAAAAAATGGCACGTGCACCAAAGTTTGTAATTTCGCAAATGCATACGTGCTAAATTTTGGAATTCCAAAAGAACACAAATGTCCAAATTTCACACAGCAAGAGGTCATGAGAGCCAAAGTTTGGCACTCTTTTTTGTAGACACATGTAACTGACAAATTTAGGATTTGTTCACTTAATATAACTAGCATTGCACTTATATTTAAAAAATTCAGAAAAAATACATAACTTTTGAAAATTAAAAATTTAAAATCCATTAATTTCAAGTTGGTAACCTTCAAAATAAAGAAAATTCGAATTTAAACCCACATAAATTAGGCAATCTTCATGAGATGATGTTTTTTTTCAAGTGGAGAAAAAAGAATCTTACTTCCAGTATAATTTCCAAAGCTTTAAACATCAACCACTTTGAAACCATTAAAATTAAATTATTTCGCTTTTAATATCGCAACAATTTAAGAATTTTGAGAAACATTTTTGAAAACGACATTTTGACTAGTTAAAGTGAGTCAATTTGACAGTTTGTTATAACATACGTCAGTTTTGTCATCGCTTTTACTCAAAGTAATATGATATTGTTCCGCTTGCATGGAAATGCTTTTTAATTCTCAGGTTACTACTTTTGCACTTTAGAATTAAACGATGACTTTTGAAAAGCGTGATGCACAATTTGAAAATTACTATTTTATAAAGACTTAGTTTCACGAACTTAATTTAATTATACTTTAATTTTAAACCAAGTGAAGCTTTTAATTAGAAATCATATAATTGTCCACATTTTTAGAATGATTAAACTTTGAAGTTTTACAATACATATTCAAAATTCTTCAATTTTGACCAGTGAAAATGTGAGTTCATGTTTTTTCAAATGAAATGTTTTTTAATAATAAAATCTGTCTTATCACTTCGAATATCATTTGATACTACGTTATATGACACCTATTAAAAATTTTTCTCATCCTTGAAATGTCTATAATTTCAATTTAAAATTATAGTTTTTAATGCGTGGTTCTGAAATATTTCAATTTTTAGGGGCGTGAAACTTAAATTATTTAGCTTATTATATTTTTACGAACATAAAATTTGAACTAAATGAGTTTTTGAAGTTTCTAATTTTTAAATTTCACTATGTAAAAACAAGCATATAGCAGGTTTTGTGAGGATACTATCGTCTTTACGATTTATGAGTCTTTTAATATTAATTTAAAAAATGTAGTCCTTAAAATAACACAAAATATTTAAAACACTTTAAATCTTGGAAATGCTATTAAAAATCCTTGAGTTCAATGAAATTCCTTCTTATAGGCCTTGAAATATTATGAAATCACTGCAAATCCTAACAATCTGTTAAGTCCAATAAAATCCCTTAAAATCCCGTGAAATTCAATAATCCCTTGGAATCTTCTAAAATATCTTAAAACCTCATAGGTCCTGTCAAATCCTTCCAAATGTTCTAAAATTCTAGGACATTCTTGAAACCCGCATAACAATTTTTTGAATTCCTTGAAATCATTAAAATCCTTGAAAATTTCTTCGAATTTTTGTAATCTCTTCAAAATTCCTTGGAATCTTTGGAAACACACTAAAATATTTCAAATTCTTCGAAATTTTCTCAAAATAAATTGAAATTTGTTCAAGTGCATGGAAATTCCTGTAAATCTTTTCAAAAATCCTCGAATTTTTAAAATTTTCTGGAATCCCTTCAAATTCTTGAAATTTAATAAAAATATTAGAAAATCTTTTCGAATATTTAACATCCTTAGAAATCCCTCAGTTCTTGTAAATAAATTTGTTGAAATCCATGAAAATATGATAAAATCCGTTGAAATCCCGTGAGATTACATGAAATCTAATAATTTTCTTCCAATCTTTTTTAAATCCTTTGAAATATTTATGAATTTTGGAAATCCTCTCAAGCCCTCTGAAATCCCTTTAAATCTTACGAACTTCTGGGAAATTTTCGCAAATCACACATCAACCGAAATATTTGAAATTATCTAAAAATCTTTGAAATTCTACCAAATCACTCATTTTTTGTAAAGTTTTTTGCAATTCATATAAATATTAGAAAATGTTTATGCTTTTTTTATATCGATTGAAATCCATTGAAAATCACTTGGAATAATCCCATAGAAATCCCTCGAAGCAAGTAAAAAAGCCCAAAATCTTTTAAATTCTTGGAAATTTTTTTAATATTTTGAACTCTTTCCAAAAAATTGTGTAGATCGGCTTTTATGGTCGGACTGCAAGAATTTTATCGGGTCGGTTGGTCTGTCGCTTGAATTTGGAAATACAAGTTTTTTAGTATCTTAATTTTTAAATCTATTCCCCTAGTGCTTTTCAGACGTACCCATATTGTTGGGATTTTATAAAAGTATATAAAATCGCGGTGTGGGAAAAAGGGATGGATGGGGGGAGGGGATTAGTCAATTCAAATTTGATAGAACATGGTATTTTCATTAGAAATAGGTATTTATGCAAAGTTTCGACTAGATTGGATTTGTGGAAGTGCCCCAAAATTTGAATGAAAATGTTTACCATGACATACCCACGTGCCGGCCCCGTCGCGAAAATTGTATGACAGTTTGATGTCTGATCTGGCTCAGATCTGGCCCAGGTCTGGCTTTATTTCGACTGTCCAGTCTGGAAGGTCTGGTCTCGCCCCAAACTGGCGCTGATCAGCAAGCCAACAACAAAAAATGTTATGTTCTCCATAGAAGGTCTGGTCTGGCCTAGGAGAAGCGCTGATTGGCCATCCAAGACCAAAAAAAAGTTCTGAATTCGATCAGCAAATTTTTTTGGGACATATTTCGAAAAAGTTGCAGGGTGTCTAAAATGATGGAAAATAAGAAGTTCACACTATTAGACCAAGACTTTTTTCATCATCACTTAGACAGTCTGTTCTGGTCTAGTTTTGCGGCTGATGAGCTGCATACACTTATGGTGAAGCCTCAAACTGGTGGCTAGCCAGCTAATAACTGGCAGCTGACCATACGGTCTGACCTGGGGCTAGCCAAATAAAATTTTACACTTTTGGCCAATTCCAGGTCAGATCAGTTAGTCATCGTCAAGACTGGAAACCGGACGATCTGGCCTCGGCCGGACTAGTGCCAGAAGATTTGTCACACTTGACAGAGCGAGTCAAATAGAATCTTCTAAAAATTTATAACTTCATCTCAATTAAGTAAAATATATGTAATTGCGGTTTAACTAATAATCATTGTAAAATTCATAAATGCGGGTTGACTGTGGGTTTACCGGTTAAATGAAAGTTGAATGCCGGTTATCAAGTTGATTGCGGATTTGCGAGTTAACCCGACCCGCACAAAACCTGATCCAACACGGGCTGGTCGATTTTTTTTTCGTTCATACCCTTATCAATAATGCAAACTCTTTTAGATTCTAATTTTCTATCTGAACACGATGCAAACTATAAGACAGAAACTATTCAAATTACATTTTTTATAACACACATTCCGAATTCCGTCGGTGTAAATTTCATCTTAATTCGTGCTCATTTCAGACACACTCAAATAGAGTTAGGAAACAAACAGCATTTGAGCACAAAAAAAACTAAGTGTAAACTTTACCCGGATTTCGGGGTAAAGGTTACCTGCAACAAAAATTACCTCATGTGGGTAAATTTCAGCGATTCAAAGCTAGTGGCTTCCAATTTTCTAGATGGTATGGTGGTGACAAGTTTCATGAGAACAAAAGATAGTTTCTGCCCATCGAGGACAATATTTGTGTTTTTCCAATACGAACAGGTAAAAATACGAAATTACCTGCAACACTATTTACCCTAAGTTTTTTATGTGAGATGGAAACCGAATTAAATCGTGCAGATTTGTTATTTGTGGATAAGTTAAAAATTTACCTTGAATTATAGGTATATTATGTTATTATATTCACCGATAGAATTAAGGATGACTGCCAAGATGAAAACCAGGGTATAAACGAACCACATTTTTTAAATTAAAGAAAACACTGAATTAGGTATTATTGGAAAATTTGCTTAATGCTGTAACTAATAAATATTCGGGTGCCTTTATACAGTATATGTCTTTCGATACTTTAATCTTCCGCCTATAAGCTATGTGATAACGACTATAGTATACGTACTATAATAGTTGTCACCTAGCTTATATAGGCTCACTCTTTCAGAGATATTTGTATTTCATAAGTGGGTTCCGAGGGAAAAAATGTAATAACTATATATGTTAAAATCGACGTTGCAATATATAATATCATTTACAGGTTGGGGAAATCGTTCAAGAAAAAGTTTCATTTTTGTCACCTGACTGTATAATAAGTTTTCAACTTATTATTTTATTGTCTGTTTTGTTTCATCTTTAAGACGAATGAAGAAGAGTTAACAAGGATGTTTATTCATTACCACGCAATGCTTAGAAAAGTCGATTCGGACAAAGAATATAATTATTTCCCAGGAATTCGACCGAAACTTTTGTTCCATTTCGTTATCGATAGAAAATAATTATTCTTTACTAAACGTTGATGTACTACGTCTAGATTTAGTCGAAGTGGTTCCCTGTTCGCGGAGGCTTTATGGCGCGTATACACACTCTTTGGTGCCAGAAACAACCGGAGCTTCAGAACGTTTCGCATCAGTCTTTGCGAAATCAAGCCGACTACCTCCGGAAAAATGGATACGTACGCGGAGCGCTTCCCCAACCGCTGCTTGATCAAGCTGCAGACGAAGATGAAGCGACATTAAGATCAACCGCAGAAATCAGGCACCTTCTGAAAGATGATTGCAATTTCAGTACAAGGAGGAACATCAACATGCAAGTTCCTCTTAAGCCTCAAGATCTGGCTGAAATGGATGCCTCCCTTCGTGGAGATATATCGCAAGAGTCCGACCTCTGGACCATCAATTGCTCAGTTTATGGTGCTGCGAGAGCTTTGGCTGATTCAAGTCGAAGGCTGAAACCGACGATGGATCAAAAGACCAAAAGACGCTTGCATCAACTGAACATGAAAATTGGATGGGCAAGACAGAATGCGTCCCATGTTCAATGCGTGATTGACTACATAACATCTGGTAGACCGTTCACGGAAAGGGTTCGAAAGTTCGCCCAAGAACTAAGACCTTGAATCACACACTAAACAAGTCAAAGCTGCTGGCAATCAAGCAGCATATTGTTGACAAAATAAGGCTGTTATCTGACGCAATGAGGAGGATACAGAAGAGGGAGAGATGAATCAGGGAGAATCAACAGTTTCTCGCTGACCCATCACGCCTCTTCAGTGATCTCCCTGTTTCTGTAAAAAATCCACCCAATCCCTAGAAGGTAGAGAATTTTTGGAGAGAAGTATACAAAATCCTGAAAACACTGAAGTTGAAAGAAGATACTGACAATATCATCCGCTTCCAGGAGTTTTGCGACAAACTCATAAAATCTGAGGAGGAGTGTCCATCAATCACTGCAGAAGAGGTGAAAAAAGCACTTAGAGGCACGAAGAACTTTTCCGCTGCTTGACCAGATTGTATCAAGAACTTTTGGTGGAAGAAGTTTACTTTTGTACACCAACATTTGGCCCGCATATTCAACTCATATTTAAAGTCGGAGACGCCCATTCCGCAGTGGTTGGTGTTAGGACGCACTATACTCCTACCGAAAAAAGGCAATGTGTCCAACCCAGAGAATGACAGGCCAATAACTTGCTTGAACACACTGTATAAGATCTTCACAGCTATCCTAAACAACAGGATTGTTCGACGAATTGAGCCTGTATGGCGAGAGATGTACGAACAACGTGGCTCAAAAAAAGGTGTAGCATGCTGTCGAGAGAACCTGCTGATTGACAGGTGTTTCTGTGAAGACGCTACAGCCCGTCAGCGCGTCCTGTCAATGACCTGGATTGACTACAGAAAAGCTTTCGATTCAACCTCTCATAGACTTATCATCTGTCTATTAGAAAGCTTGAAGGTACATCCACACATGGTGAGATGCATAGAGAGATTGACGCTTCTTTGGAAAACTATATTCACTATCTCATCTAGAAATTATCGTCTGATAATGAACAAGGTCACCTACCAGAGTGGCGTCTTTAAAGGTGATACCATGAGCCCTTTGCTTTTTTGCATCACACTTCTGCCTCTATCTCTCGCACTAAGAAATTCTCCTGGATACCTCTGTGGCGACACTAATCAGCGCGAGCATAAGGTCACTCATGTATTTTATATGGATGACCTGAAGATCTTTGCATCTGGTAAAAGAAAACTTCAATCTGCTATAAATATCGTCAAGAACTACGAAGAGAGATTGGAATGTACTGTGGTTTGGACAAGTGTGCCAAAATTCATCTGAAGAAAGGAAAAATTACTGGCTTTCCCGAGGACCCTAAGCTTGTGGATATAAGTATTATTAGACATCTTAATACTGGAGAGACCTATACATACCTGGGCGTACCTCAAAGCCGCATTCAGGACGTAGCATCAGTGAAGGAGTCTCTCCGAAGCAGATACAAGCATCTTCTTCGACAGATTTGGTCTTCCAATCTGTCAGCGTAGAACAAGGTATCTCCGACTAACATGCTTGCCGTCCCGGTTCTACTCTACTCGTTTGGGGTCGTTCAATGAACGAAGGACGAGCTTAAGGCCCTTGATGTCACCACACGTAAGATCGTGCATATGCACAAAAGCTTGCATATCAATTCGTCAGTTCCGCGATTATACATTTCACGCCGTCAAGGCGAATTGTCATAAGTACAGCTTACATCGTTGCTAATGGCAGAGATCCGCTCCTAAAGATGGTCAGGAATCACGAGATGATTGGCGAAGGAGCGTTCCTTCACAAAGCCGCGGAGCAAGCAGCCGAGACCCTTGGCCTGAATTTTAACATCAGAAGTGAGGAAAGTGCATTACTCCATCTAGATGCTTCACGTCTAGAAGCCGAAGTAAAGAAAGCAGAGTTTGGAAAATTTCACCAAGAGCTAGTCGACAAGCATATGCACGGAAACTTTGACAGAAATGTAGAAAAACAGACCTTGTCGAAGGAGCAAACTTTTTTTGCTTTCCTCAAATCATCAGGGCTCATTCAGGTACGGGGGATTTATTTTTGCATGCCCGGACAGTGTCATTTCCGCCTTAGCATACCGTGCCCGCATTTTATGTCAAGAACTATCCACTTTACCTTCACTAATTCACCCCTGAACGCCGCGGTCCGGCCATACACCCATTGTTAGTACCAGCGTAGAGAGTTTAGACCCAGGCCCATCTCGTCTGCACTCGCTGACTCTCTTTATTTTTCACACTCCAATTAATCATTCCATAATGACGTTCCGCTTCTGCAGGTCATGAGGCGGAAAAGACCAGCAAAGCACCGGCGTTTGCCGTATGCGAAACGAAAGGAGTTAGCCAACCGCGCCGAAGTCGCGAACTACAATCCCGCGCACCACGGATATCAGATTGCGCGTGATGAGCCACTTGCCGCACCCGCGGAGCTCCTCTTGGATCGGACGCCTACCAGTGAGTCGGAATATTTGGACATTCCGTTGTACTTCTCGCCGCTGACTTCACGTCGACGACAAACTCGATCCCCTTCGCCAAGCAACCAGCTGCTTTTTCGAGCCAGCCGCTCACCCTCTCCAGCCAAGTCACCCATCTCTCGGGGCCTTATCACCCCCGCTCGGGGCCGACGTCCTTTTCTTCGGGTCATTCGACCACATCGCTCTCCAGAGACACGGGAAACCTTCCCCGAAATCCCGAAGTCTCGTCGTGCACCGCCTCCGCCATCTTCACGGTTCGCCTCGCTGCTTCTTCGACGGCATCGTCAAAGTACAATACGGACCTCTGCATTTCGTCGCTGGCTTGCCCGGGACCCTCGTATCGACCTCTTCCCCGAGAGGCACCTACACGGGCACTCTACCATCGCTCTAGAACTGGGACCTGACCAACTTGTTCGTGTTCTACGCCGTTCGCGCGAAGAGGGCAAAGTCATGACCCCACGGATCGCGAATCACCAGGCTGTCGCCGCACACACCGATCTGTCTGATTGACGCTTTCTCCTCTTCATCAATTGGCCACATTCTCTACACCGCTTCCCACTGCAATCCTCACTACACAGTACACAGTTACACACAGCCTTACTACTGTCATTGTAAATGTTTGGATTGTAACACAACTTGAGTGAGTTTTTGTGCTTTTTTGCTTTCTAAGTCAAAACTGATAAAATTTAAGTAATTATTGGTGACATTTTACATATTCTTTCAGCGAGAAATGAACCACCAAAGATTATTAAAAAATTACTAATCCGATTATTCGAGATATTTCCTAATTTTAAAGTTGTGTCAAAGATTAATATAAGAATTAGAAGAAAAAAAAACACAATTCAGGTCATTAATGGTTTCTACTAACAACAGGCACACACCAAAAGTATAGGTCTAATTTTATAATCTGATTATATTTCCATGAAAAGCAGCATTACTTTTTTACAACCATTTTTTAATTGACACCCATTAGAACCAATTGCACCAAATAGTGAACTGATAAGAAGAATTTCGAAAGTGATCAATTTAATCGCTGAGTAATAAAGTTTATTCTAAAAATTGTAGTGAAAAAACAATATTGTTTTTAATAGATATATAACCAGATTATTAAATTAATCACTATACTTTTAGTGTACTTGTGTTTGTCCTGGGGTAACTGGTCATGTGACGTCACTTTTCGTCTGGAAAATTTCGAGAGCTACAGCAAATTAGGCCCTATTTTAGCCTCGGAAGTGGGAAAAATAGACTTTTGTGCCAGTTTGGAAGAATACAAGAAGGTTTAATCTAATACAAAATTAAGACCTCGATAAGCCCTCCTAATTCCTATTAAGTCCTACAATTTAAAGGTCTAAAAGAGGGCTGAAATTTCGACTCGGGAAGCCTCAATTTGCGCAGTTGTGGGTAAAATAATATATGGAGGAAAAAGAGAAAGAAGAAAATTACTGAGGATAAGTTCAAAATTTCGTTTTTTGGTTCACTGGTCAACTCAATAAACTATAAATAATTTCTCTTTAATTTGGTTATTGATGATCTTTTAATTTCAGTTCTGACCCCTATCCGTGGCCCGAATAATAGTTGATAAACAAAGTTTTGTTGTGTTTTTTGAAAAATCAAATCAAAATTTATATCAATTATATTAAGTTTCAACCCCTATCCGTGATTGGAATGCACTATATTATTGACTGAAAAATTTGTCAAATTTACAAACTTATAAACGAAAATTTTTTTTTCAGAAAAATATACATTATTAATGAATTCAGATGAATTAAAATGTATAAGGTAGGACTGATTCATAGAACCTTACTGAAAAGTCCAGTGAGTCAGACTGGGACGAAACCTAGAAAATCTAAATTTAATTTACTTGAAAATAGATATCTTTTTAAAAATGAATTGCAGAACACAAAACAAATAAATATCATCGACCCTAGTTACATTTTATCATTTCTTTAGCGAAATAGTAGAAAAATCACAAGTTCATTTTCCTATATTACGAAAAATATTGACTTATTGCTTCGTGATTTCAGTTATAATCAATTAGTGAACTTTTCTTTCCGATTATGTTTTCGATATAAAATGAAGGACGTGAAGTCGAAATACGCCGTTTGTCATGTTATGATCGGTAGAGGTGACGTAGTCTATTTGCAAGTTTCACAATATTCTCTTTATATTGAATCAATAAAGATTAAATTGTTACACAATTGTGTTCTTTTCTTAGCATTGTATATTCTTAACATTTCCCATTTCTATCAAGTTTTATGAACTAATATATACAGCGTACAGTGATAAATAAATCAATATATTTTCACTAATCATACTTATTATTTATTTATTTCAAATTTCTTATTTTTTGACAGTTTTTCTTAATATTATCATTTTAAGTTTTCCGGTTTTTGTAATTAGAAAAGAGTGAGCAAAAGACTAAAAAAAGCTCATAGATGATAAACTTTGTGTTTTATTTTGTATAATCATCGAAGGATGAGTTTTCAAAAACGCACGCTCAGTTCCAAAAACAATTTCTACCTGCAAGATATTGAATTTGAAATTTTCTATATGCAGACCATCGTTAGATGTTAAAAAAATTCAGTTCCTAATGCCTGATGCTACAATGGTTTAATTCTGCTAATTTTTATTTGAAAAATAATTTCTCTACATCACATGACAAGTTCATTTTTTAATTGAAGAATATACGAATTCAAAACCTTCTTTTTTTGGTTTTTAGCGAGAAAAATCCTCCTTGAGGTTGAGCTTTCAAGGTTCTTATCTGTGGAAAAATATAGATATTACTAATAACTGCTATTGACTACAAGTGTCAAACCAATTTGAAAAAAGTCCCTTCCAAACTGAGATATTTCTATAACAATTTTACTATATATCAACACTTCTATGTTCTATAATGTGTGCCGTATGATAATATCTAGAATGAGAACAAAAATCTCTAAAAAAAAAAGAAAATTTAGTTGATTCAAAGGAATTATCGTACTGAATAAACCTATAACACATTTATTTATCACAAATAATTGGTTATCTAACCCAAAAGTACAAATTTATTGTTGCAAATTAATATTTGTTTCAATCAAATGTGATTTTAATTTAATAAAGTATTTCTTTCAAACAAATTAAAGTCCATCGGCTGAAGTAAAAGTTTTTCTTAATTAGCAGATGTGATTACTTGGTTCGAAGCAGCGTACTCTAAATTTTACGAAATATTTCTTAAAAACAGAGAGATGGGTTTTTTAACATGAGTCAGTATTTGGGTGATCCTAAAATGCGATGTATTCTTAAAAATAAGCATGTAACAAAGTTGAGAAAATATTAGTTGATTCAAAAAGCCAAGTCCTTGACTAGAAGAAAGGAGACAAAGTTGACAAAATATTAATTAATTCAAAAAACCAAGTCCTTGACTAAAAGAAAAGAGGCAATTGTTTTCATAACAAGTGAGTTTATGAAATAAAACACAGCCTTAAACTAAAACGAATACTCCATTGAGCCAAAAAAATTCCACGATTGTTTAACAAAACTTAATAGTTGAAATATTAAAATTTAAGTGCAGCACTTTTCATTTAGAAGATTAATTTGATAACAATTATAAGTTAATATTATTTTTCTCAATACCCGCGCCGGAACTTTCGACTTACACGTTCGTTCAGAAGGATCTAACTTTGTCTTTACTCGATTGGTGACGTCACAGCGAAGTAATATGGCATTGAGTCCTCTAGAGAACTAAGTAATGCCATGCGCTTCCCCAATCAACCCCTTCTTGCTGAAACTGCGCATCGCAACTTCTACATTTTATTCTACACTCGAAAAAAATGGCCAACCAGGGCAACTTGTCTGACACGCCCCCCTTCCTCTTGTGAGCCCCCCTCCTCACTACCTGGACATCTTCCGCGGGAACTCTCGGTTAAGTCCACCCGACGTACGACCACCTGGTGCAACTATAGCCGTGCGTCGAGCAAAGGGATTTGCTGGCTAAAACCCAGCCTAACCTGGGCTAACTTGAGTTCCTGTGACCGCTTGGAGGGCTCACCCGATGTACGACTACCTAGAGCAACTACCGCCTAACACCGCCCTGGCCGACGCGACCGACCTGGATAACCGAACCGACCACCTGGTGACCACGCTCTCTCCGCACCGTACCGCTTGGCCCGTGAACTTGACCACTTACCGCTTACAAAATGCTTACAGGGACCGGCCTGAACACGCTTGCACGCTGAACATCCGCTCTGTCCATCTCTCTCTCTCGCGCTCACTTCAATATCACGCACCGCGGCTAATATCCGTTATCCTCTTTAGGCTAAGAATCGCACACTCTACACGCACACCCAAAGACTTTTATACACGGACACACCACACTTACACTTGAGACTGTCAATAGCATATACACATACACACACACACCTACGACACGCTACCTGTCACACTCATACTTAGATTTAAGCTAGATGTGTACCTTATAGGGGAATAAACCCATACATGTTCATTCTAAAAATTAAACCGTTGTTACATTGTTTATCCCTGAAACCAACCCTGGCTAGGCCGGAGCATCCGGAGGGATAAATAAGAGGGGGCTAACACCCACTAAGCGAAACACACCGTTACAGCTAGATTTGGTTTTTGTGGCATCCAATTAGATTGAAATGGTTGATATGGTCTTTCCAGATACGTTGGGTAGAGACTACTGTCCATGGGTTATAACTTATAAGCTTTAGTATTTCAGCCAAATCGTCGGGATTTGAGGATTTAATTATGAGTTGAAAAATGCCTCGCTCCACCGGGCTCCCTGGTGAAACGAGGAATGTTCTGATGCTATTTCGGGAAGGAAGTCAGCTTTAAAACGTTATCGCATATTGACTAACTATGAAAACTTTTTGGCTCATAAACAAATTGTGGCAATAATAAGACAAACTTTAAATAAAGTTCGTCGAGAGAGCTATGGGAAATTTTGTGATAGTTTAGATAGATTTGTGTCACCTACATAACCAGGGAGTAAGGTCAAAATTTGTATGAATTCTAGGCTCCATCCACCAAATGTGGCATATACTTCTGATACTGAAACAATAAAAAAATTACATAATTTGGCAAAAGAATTGTGTTCTCCTGAAATGACAAATTTTGAATTTTCAACAGTTTTTTCATCTGATTCCATGCTGGAAGCGCCATTTTAACTTACAGAACTCAAAGAAGCTTCAATGAGTTCAAAGGAGTTCAAATATTTTGACTCCTATCGGTTATACTATTTACACCGTATATTAATTTCTTTAAACAGAAGGCTCATATATATTCTTTACCTACTCTTCCATATTATTAACGTGCCTATGCAGATCATCTTCCCTCTCCAATGATGAATAGATATTGGAAAAGTTATACAAAGATCAAAGAATCTTAATGAAACATTTTTGAATTGCAGTTCTGTACATTTTTAGGAACGTTTTTTTTCACTGATGGCTCACGCACAGACACTAGTCATTTTTTAGGTTTCGCTATTCATAGTACTTCTTCAAACATCAGCATTCAGCATGAAATAGTAGGCTTTTATTATATTTCCCTTTGGAGGTAGCTGCTATTTTGTTTGCGATTGATGTTATCTTAAGAGAATGATATGGCAAGAGGTTGAGAGATGGTATATTCAGTGACTCCCTTTCTGTTATCACATCAATTTCTAGTCCTAAATCTAAAAAACTTTAAAGTTATGATATTTTTAAAATAAGGAAAAGATTACTATATATAATAAAGTGTGTATAATATTGATAATTGATCAAATTGATTGAATTAAAACATCCAATGATAAATAAATTTCTCAAAATGGCATATAATTTAGGTTTAAACATTATTTTCATTTGGATAACTTGGCATGTAAATACTTTGGGTAATGAGGAAACTGATCATTTAGTTGATGACGCTTGTGAAAGGGGACTTGGAAGTCATAGTCCAATTCCCTATTCTAATTTTTTCTCTTTGCCAAAAAAAACTTAAAGCAATCTTGTGATGAACTTTTCAAAGCTTTTGGCTTGAACTGACGCACGCTTTACTTTAATAAATGCACTTTTACAGGTTTTGATAAACCATGGTACAGATTTTTTCATGCAAGTACGGAGTTAGTTTGTTCTATAAATCGTGCTTATGTGAATCATTATTATTTCCGAGCTAGTTTAGCTAGGAAAGGGATTCTCAATTCGGCAACTTATCCTTGAGGGTACTATGAGGAAGATCTGCATCATGTGTTGTGGAATTGTACCAGATACAGGAAAATCACTAACTTCTAATAATATTTTTCTCGGCGCAGGAGCGGCACTCCACCTGCACTAATAAATTTGTGAATGAAGAAATCAATAATTTAACCTAAATTTTTCATTTGATTGGTCGACAAACCAATATTAAAAACGAAAATTTTAATTTGCACGAAATTTTTCAAGGAAGAGAGAGAGAGGTTCTTGATATGTAAATGAAGCATACTGGCAAATTCCTGAGTTTGATGAATGGTAAGACAAAACAAATGATCGACATGATAAAGAATGTTCAAGCAAACATACATAAAATTTCAATATTAGACCAGCAGGATTTCTAAAACGAGGTTTTACAATGGTCTAAAAGTTTTGTTTCTAAACAATGTTTGCCTTTTAGTAGTATTGATCGTAAAATTGCTGGGAAATTATGTAAGATCAAAAGATAATAATACTCAAAATTTTAGTCTCGCCAGATGTTATAGATTAACAAAGGTTCATAAGGAAAACTATCCTTTGAAACTGATTTCTGAGGATGTTGAGGATGCTATTAAAAACAGCAATTTTAAATAGATGCGATAGAATTGAAATACGTATTGGATAGAGTCAAAAAGAGTTTCTAAAAGGGATAGATTTCATTTCGATCTCAACTTATTCTAAATTGAATGAAAAATTGTGTAGGAAAAAATGGATACTCTTTCAAGTTCTATAATTTCTCCGATTTCAGCTGACATTTTAAGTAAGGATTTGGAAAATTTTGCTCTTGAAAAATCAGATTTTGATCTGCCTTTTTATTTTCGATTCATAGATAATACCTTCTTGAATATTATTAGGAATTCTCTTTTCTTAAATCATTACACACGAAAATTGATTGAGAAGCCTATTAAGATTTGTGGAATTATCGATTTGATATTTCCCGCCAAATCAATTACAATCGATTATTATAGTTGGCGTAATGGAAGCAGCCGGGTAGACCCATTTTGTGTCACGCTGGAAAAGATCAGTCTTTGGCCGGCCCTTGTCGGTGGCAAGTTCAACCGTTGGAGAAGTGTCGTGCAACCACATCTAGAGTCTTGAGTGGGAACTCTCAGCATCATCAATTGAGTTGTCAGTCTACCGTCTCGACTATGTTTATCCTGAGAGTAAAATAATGTGATGCCCGGAGATTGATTCGCGCGCGAAATTTAAAAGTGGAATTCGACCATCGATGCACGTCGAACTTCGCCGCCGAAAGGAGTCAGAGTCCTTGCTGTAAGGAACTACAGTTCGCATCGCGTTGTGCTGAAAGTCTTATTAAAATAAGTATAATTTATTTTCAAAAATAAATAGAGGAAAACACCAAATTTTCAGTATGCAAAATGAAGATGAAATTTTTATTCAGACTCGACGTTAACAATCAGAGATCAACCGTACGGTTTTAGGCTCGAGATTGAGTGTTGGTCCTCGCCCACGCAGGGGCTGCTGTGGGTCCGCGCCCCCTCCACCAAAAGGGGGTTGGGCCTCTTCTTCGTTTCGTTCGCTCCTGCTCCAACGCATACTTCTATTTTTCCCTAAACTCCTAATACTCAAAATACATATATTTGCCCTTTCTGAATGATTTTCCTAGCTTAATACATTCTAACACGCTCTTACTTCTATTTTACCCTAAACTCCTGATACTCTAAAAATATATGTTTGCCTATTTTTTAAATTAATTCCTAACTTTGATAATCACCATCTAACTCTAATTGTTTAAACGTATTAGTGTAATTTAGATACATTAATTGTTTAGTTCAAAGTGAATCGATAATTTTATGAAGAAATTCAAAATATGTAGGTAATAGTGTTTTAATTTCGATTGATTATAATTCTAAACGCCTAATCCTCTCGAAAATATCTAATCGCTTGTTTTCTTAATGATATTTAATTAGAACTGTTATGTTTATCTAGCTAATTTCAACAATTTCGGAATAGCCTATCGAAACAAGTGCATAAGTCAATGAATTTATCGATGAAAACAACAATAGTAATAATAATAATGATGATTAGAAAGTTCAATTGTAGTTCCATCCTAAACTAATCTATAATTTATGAAAATCTGACTGCAAATATTTAAATTACAATTCAAAGTTCTAAATTAAATCATATAAATTATCAGGCGCGATACATATATACAGTGTGATGGAGGTGATCGCTTTCGTAATGGGGTTAATTTCCCATCGCAAGTCGCAGTGCGTCCTCCCTCTTTTGAGTCTCAGAGTCATTTCCTGTTTTCTAAAATTCAATTACAAAAGACCTCCCAACCGTCCCTGATGAAGCTCGTTAAAATTCAGGAATTTTTGAGAATAAGCTTTCCCACGCTTTCCCAAGAATATGGAGACGAAAAAACTAGCGGAGTCGATACAAAAAAGGGGGCCTTCGATTTGCGTTGTAATCTTTCGAAAAAGTATTCCTCGAGAGGGTTGGGTTTTACGACTTACACATGTGCGCCGGACTTGACTGGTTACAAGTATCTGGAAAGTCTCTTGTGGAACGGACCCCACATGATGTGCTTTGTTTCCCTGAACCGAATGCTTCAAAGGACTAAGCTCGTAAAATTCTGGAGAGTGGGCACTTAATGTTTTTTTGGACGAGGGTCTGGAATTTCTAACAGCTTTTGAAAAACACAACTAAAACTTTTCTGAATCACGGAGACAGGAAACTGGATTGTGGAGAAGAATATCTCTTTAAATTAATTTGAATTAACGCGCGGGGCGCTGGTGCACTACGATGAATACAGGTACTAAACCGGATTCATCACAATATGTAGGAATGAAATGCTCTACGGCAATAATATAATAAGCGGCCTACGTCCGCTGGTTAATGAGTGGTGAGAGACACTAGATAAAATCCATATTAATGGAAACAGTAACTTTATTAATTAAGTGCGGTACATTGCGCGTACCGCGAGGAACGTGTCACTAGACGGTGATGGCGACTGACCATACGGAAGTGACTTGTTCAAGAGAAGAAACTCTCGCGTCGCCTACTCGACCACGGGTCGCGTACATAGATTAGAAACTCGCTCGCTGGTTCTGGTTTGCTGAGTGAAGTAGTGTGGGGGTGCTAAGACCCTACAGTACTCCCCTCCGAGTAACGTTACAATAGGAACGGCTTTTTAAATCAAGAAGTTAACGCAGACCTATTCTGACAAAAAATATAATGTGGTTTTATGAGAGTAATTACGGTTTTTCACCGAGTTTGTCATGACGACGTTTGTTCTGAGGACTTAGCCTAATCGTAATAGTTAGGAAGTTATGATTAAAATATACTCTCGCATCGGGCGAGATAATGATTTAAAAAAATTAAGGTTAAGTGAGATCTTAAGTGCTCATGGTACTTTAGGAGACATTATTAGACTTATATTCTATGAAGCCTCTGTGAAGGGCAATATTGGTTACTAAAAGAGAGAAATGAATATAATCGCTTTAGACGTAGATATTTTCGTTGATCACACATTTGGCATGCTATCTTTGGCGTGAGTGATACATTTATCATATTGATCTTATAGATTTTATGAGCTATTCTTACAGGTACTTAAGTAATAATAATACATTTTGTAAGCATAGTCGCAGCATCTAGAGAGTAAACTACAAATTAATCTCAAAATATTTCTATTCATAGACTTGACATGTTCATTATAATATTATTATCTTACGTAGCGAAAGATACTTTCTTCTTACGTGCGTACGTTTTTACAGGAGGGATTACCTTCGCTAAACTATCTGAAGTAGTAGGAATTGTACTTGTCGCAGTCTTTTCGTTTACATTAGTCATTGCATGATTAGTTAAATCATCCCGAAGGAAGTAAGCGGGTTTTACATTTTCTACGGATACTTGACGTGGCGATCCGTTAACATCAATTTCGAACACGCGGTCCGAAGTGCGGGCGATTACCTTATGAGGGCCGGTGTACGGACGTTCGAGGGATCTTTTACCTGTTCCAACTCGAAGAAAAACGTGTGAGCATGAGCTTAAATCTTTGTGTACGAATGCTCGTTTCTTGTTGTGATGTCCGACCGGTACTGGCTTGATCGATCGCATGTGCTCGCGAAACTCTTCTAAGAACTTTTGCGGATTTGGAGTGAAATCCTCTGGCAGGACGAACTCCCCAAGTATACGCAGGGTTGTGCCGAAGAGATATTCCGTGGGAGATGAACCGACGTCCATGACGTTTGATCTGAGCCCGAGCAAAACTGTTGAAAGAGATCGCGACCAATCCGGATTCGCGTGACACATGATTGCGGATTTTAGGCAACGGTGCCACCGCTCAATCATGCCATTAGACGCTGGGTGGTAAGCCGTTGTTCGAATTCGTTGGATGCCGGTAAGCTGGAGTAGTGCCTTGAAGAGCTGTGACTCAAACTGACTACCTTGGTCAGTTGTTAGTGTTTCAGGAGCTCCGTAGCGAGAGACCCAGTGGTCTACGAAGGCTCGACACACTGTCAGTGCTTCAATGTCCTTGAGTGGCACGGCTTCGGGCCATCTTGAGAAACGGTCTATAATGGTTAAGCAGTATCTAAATCCGTTACTATCGGGCAGTGGACCAACGATGTCCATGTGGACGTGTTTGAAACGTCCGCCCGGAGCTACGAATTGAGCGGGAGCGAGATGATTATGTCGCGCTATTTTTGACTGCTGGCAGTCGGAACATGCCTTGCACCACTTGGTGATGTCCCTGTGCATTCTGGGCCACACGTAACGCTTGCGGATGATTCGATCCGTGATTTTTGCACCTGGATGGGCTGGATCGTGGAATAGTTTAAATACCTTTTCCCTGAGAGGAGAGGGAATGTATGGACGCAGTGATTCGCCTGTCAAATCGCAGTACAAAGAACTTTGGCCAGAATCCCAGTTGATTTTCCGAAAGTTCAGTGAACAATCCGAGGAATCGAGAAGACTTTTCAGTTCTCGGTCGTTCTTTTGCGCTTCGGCGAGTTCGTTCAAACTCCATTCAGTGGGTAATACTATTGCCTCCACACAAGAAAGAGAATCAGCCACAACGTTATCAACGCCAGGCAGATGTTCGAGCTTTGTAGTGAATTGAGAGATGAAGGTTAGTTGTCTTTGCTGGCGAGGAGAAGCTTTTTCTGAACGCTGCACGAAAGCGTAAATCAGAGGCTTATGGTCGGTGACCACCTTGAAGTTCTGACCTTCAAGAAAGTGTCTGAAATACTTTATAGCCTGGTAGACTGCGGTAAGTTCGCGGTCGTAAGCGCTGTAGCCGCGTTGTGCAGGCGTGAATTTTTTCGAGAAAAAGGCTAGTGGCTTCCACCTGTCAGCAATTCTCTGTT
Organism: Andricus quercusramuli; assembly: GCA_932178445.1. NCBI lineage: Eukaryota > Metazoa > Arthropoda > Insecta > Hymenoptera > Cynipidae > Andricus > Andricus quercusramuli. The sequence goes on from CAKNXH010062125.1 coordinate 53,947, forward strand.
CGAGGGCAGCTCCCATTCCGGTGTCTGACGCGTCAGTAACGAGACGTGTCTCGGCATCAATGACGGGATGTGCCAGAAGAGTTGCGTTGGCAAGATCCTGTTTGATCTTGTCGAATGCCTCTTCAGCCTCGTGAGTCCAGACAATCTCTGTCTTATCATTTTTACGTGATTCGCCCAGATAGCAATGTAAGGGTGCTTGAACGTCAGCTGCATGTTGTAAGCTGCGCCGGTAGAAGTTTGCTAAGCCAAGAAATCTGCGGAGTTCCACAACAGTACGAGGTTTCGGGAACTGTGCAATGGCTTTCACCTTCTCAGGAATCGGTTTAAAACCATCTCGACTGATCAAGTGACCAAGAAACTCTAATTCTGACCTGCCGAATTGGCACTTGCTAACATTGAGACGAAGAGAGTAGTCCTTAAGCCGCTGAAAGACAATTTTCAGGTGTTCGGCATGCTCCTCTTGACTTGAGGAAGCGACGAGGATGTCGTCTATATAGGCATACACGAAATCGAGATCTCCCAACGCTCGGAAGATGTATCGCTGGAACGATTGACCGGCATTTCTGAGGCCGAAAGTAGTTACGACGTACTCGTATAAACCGAATGGAGTGATGACGGCTGTCTTTGGAATGTCCTCTGGAGCGATCGGTATTTGGTGATAAGCCATCGCGAGATCGAGCTTAGAAAATACCGACTTTCCGTGGAGCTGAGCCGAGAAATCATGAATGTGCGGAACTGGATATTTATCCGGGATTGTCACGGCATTCAGCCGACGATAATCGCCGCAGATTCTCCATTCGCCGTCTTTTTTCCGAGTCATATGTATGGGCGAAGCCCAGGGACTGCTGGAAGGACGACAGATACCGTCTTTGACCATCTGCGCAAATTTGTTCTTTGCTACGGACAGTTTATCCGGAGGCAGACGCCTAGCGCGCTCCGAGACTGGAGGGCCTGTGGTGAGGATGTGATGTTGCACATCGCGTGCCACGACTTCAGGTGTCTGCGAGACTCTAGTTATTTCCGGAAATTCAGCCAGGATTTCCGCGTAAGGTTGTGACCGATCTAAAGCGCTCACCCCGAAAATGCTTGCGTTTTTTAAAAAACCAGGAGCACTGAGACCGGTGGTTGTGTCCACTAACCGAGAATTGTGCAGGAATGGGACGAGGCGATAGTGCGCCAAGACGTCGGCGCCGATGATTGGGTAAGGAACCTCCGCTACGCAGAAGGTCCACGTGAAATCACGATGAAGGCTGATATTCGGTGAAATTCGCTTTTCGCCGAATGTGGAAATACGAGTGTCGTTTGCTGCGAATAAAATACCGTCGTTTGGTTGTTTTTTTGCTGTTTTGTCTACAGGCAATAATGAAAGATCAGAGCCTGTGTCTATTAGGAAGATAAGTCCCGTGTTACGATCATGGATATGGAGACGTTTGGAAGTTTTGCCTGACCCGACGGTCTCCACGCGGGGGGACTCCCTTAGTTTTCCGAATTCGGTTTCTGGGTCCATGCGCACGGGTGTCTGCAACTTTTCGCCTTATTACCATATCTCTTATGATAAAAGCAGAACTTTTTCCCATCTCTGCTCTGAGATCGGTTGCGGTTGCTCCGGTTCTGCGAATCTGAACGCGATGGGTTTCGTGACCGGTTGGCTTGCAGTTTTGACACTTGACTTTTTAATTGTTTAAATTCGTTAACGAGCCAGTCGAGTTTCGCGTCGGACGTTTCCGGAGATGTTTCTTGAGTGACCGCGGCTGAGTTGAGTTGCGACATAGGCGGATTCGGAACGGCTGCTACGATATTGTCCGCTAACCGGGCCAAAGTTTGTAAATCGGCGTTTTCGTTGCCCGCCAGGATTGCTGTAACGTGCTTCGGAAGGTTGTCCATGAAAATAGTTTTCATGACCTCGTCGGTGCAACCTCCGTCGTTATAACTGCGTAACCGATTTAAAAGAACGGATGGTTTTCCTTCGAAGGACACCTCGCCCTTGAGGAGTCGACGGAGACGGGTCTCGGCGGATTCAGCGAATCCTGAAACGATCCGATTTTTAATTTGGTCGTACACATCCGCGGGAGCCGGTGAGGTTGTTAGGATGTCCTTGACGTGAGCAATGACATCGCTGTCGAGATGCGAGATTAAACAATCAGCCATGGTGGCTTGGTCTGTGACACGTGCGCGGCGGCATGACGCTTCTACTTGCAAGAACCATAACGACGGATCATTGCGGAAGAACGGTGGAATTTTCGGAACTCGGTAAGAATCAACGCGTTCACCCTGATTACCGCCTAACTGTTCGAGTACCCTGAGGAGTTCTTGCCCCAGGTTTACTTCGTCGTTGGGCCCGTTAGGCATGCTTTCCGGGTTTACGTTACACGGAGAAAGAAATAAATAAATCACCGCAAAAACGACCGCACAAACCAGTAACGAGGAGATCATAAGCACTAAAATGTCAAAATACCGACACGAACGTGCGTACACCGGCTGTTATCAACCTTGTTTTCGGAACGATCTATTTTTCAAAATCATGTTTAAATACTTGGTAAATACGGATAACATACGCTTGAATTATCGTATATAATGCGTAGATTAACTATGATCGCGAGGGAACACACACATCGCGAGAGTATTCGAAGGTTTGACAGGTGGGTTTACACCGCTGGTATTTTCTTTGAAAAATTGATTAGCTATCTTTCTGCATTAAATATCACATTTCAATCATATTGCGAAGAAAACTAGTACTGAAAACATTGGATATTTGTGAAATAACTCGACATTTGATGAACGCGAAGAGACGTTTGAGAAAAAGAGACTTTCTGATACGAGGTATAACGTGTTGTTGTCATGTCCCGATGACATATTTTTTATATTCACTTTGACATTCGCGGATCGATGGAAGGAAAAGAATCACAACATTTTTCTACCGCGCACTTCCCGGAAAATCGCGCCTGTTTCGAATTACAACGAACACTTACAGAGAATACCTTAATAATATAAGTACATATAATACCTTTGGAGGTTTTTCCGAGCTTACAAAAATTATTGGAGTTGAAGTTCTCTGGAGAAGTTGAAGTTCATCTGGCTTTTGTTCAAAGGCGAAATTTGAATATGCCGAGCACATGGCAGCAGGAACATGGCGGCACCATTGCCGAACAAAGAAATCCAAATACAATCCAATTCGTTAACATCCAACAAAATTCCAATCGTCCTTATAAGATTGCTCGGTTGGTGGATTGAGCCTCGAAGATGGTAGCCATCACATTATTTAGTGGTAATTATCCATGATAGAATCCAGAATCAATTTAAACTTGGCTTGACTCCACACCACGTTTCGACGTATCACGTCGGGGTCACCATTTGTAGGAATGAAATGCTCTACGGCAATAATATAATAAGCGGCCTACGTCCGCTGGTTAATGAGTGGTGAGAGACACTAGATAAAATCCATATTAATGGAAACAGTAACTTTATTAATTAAGTGCGGTACATTGCGCGTACCGCGAGGAACGTGTCACTAGACGGTGATGGCGACTGACCATACGGAAGTGACTTGTTCAAGAGAAGAAACTCTCGCGTCGCCTACTCGACCACGGGTCGCGTACATAGATTAGAAACTCGCTCGCTGGTTCTGGTTTGCTGAGTGAAGTAGTGTGGGGGTGCTAAGACCCTACAAATAATTGTTGTGCAATGACATCTACAGTGATTAAGTGGAAACTCTCTTTAGGGTAACTATACCAAACGCCGCATAGGTTCCTAATGTCGCCTACTCGGGTTTAGAAGAGCTTAACAGCGCTATCTGTGAGTTTGAGGCGGTAGCATTAAGTTCACAGATTGCCCTTGTAGGGACGCTGGCGTTGGAGGTTATATTGTTGCCTTGAAAGGTGTCAAAGACGTTATTGTTTCCATGAGATCGCCGATCGAATTTTCGTACGTGATTTTTCGAGTAGGCGGAAATAGGAACGTGTTGGAAATCATTTCTCACCACTTTTTTTTCATCTTACAGATGTCTAAGAAGCAGAATCGAGCTTTTTATGGAGCTGAACCACAGGCTTTGCGACGATGCTTCCGGGAAATCAAAAAAATATTATAAGTGTCCCTTTTGCTTAAATTCAAGAAGTTCCTACCTTGCACTTGTAGTTCTTTACTACAAGAAACTATCTACCTAGAAACAGTGCCGGTCTTTCCAGTAGGCTAAGGTAGGCTATAGCCTAGGGGCGCGTCATTGTGGGGGGGGGGGGCGAAAGATTTCGGGCAAGTTGTTTCCAGGGGCGCCAGTTATGAATTTAAACACAGCAGCATTTGAACTAGTCGAATGTCAGGTAAAATGTCCCTCGCAAATTGCAAGCCACTTTAGATTGCTAATCCCGAAACAGACGATTTTTGGATGAGTATATTTATAAGAATCTTTGTATATCATTGATACAAAATGTGGATGTGAAATGTGAATTTTTGTAACAAAATGTGCTTATATGTAAATATATATCTAATGTCAAAACAAATATTTATGCGTGTGATTTATCATGAACTGTGAAAATAATAACATATACCATTTTTAAGATTTCTTGATTCCTTTCGTGTTTATAATGATAAAAAAATTGAAAAGGATGGGGTAGGGGGGGGGCGTTGTAAAATAATTTCCTAGGGGCGCAAATTTCTTAAGACCGGCCCTGCCTAGAAACACTACCCGAATCGGGTAGTGTCACGCCTACCCCGGAAAGGAAATGGCTTAATGTTATGCATATCCCCAGTCTGTCGTCTGTTCCTAATCCCGCCTACCAGTTGGTTTTAGGAACACCTGGTGGGCGGAATTGGCAACACTTGTTTGGAAATCGCGAAATTGGGTTTTCTCACTCTTTCCAGAATAATTTATACCAGGATTTTTTTACAGCAATTTGGGCTTTAGGTGTCAAAGACAGGACTCTGCTGGTAATATTTAGCATTTCTCTGGATAGATTTGTCTGTAAACAGAGCTTCTATGGGGAAAACAGTTAGGGTAGGCAGAATTTGGTACACCTACCCTATTATTAGTTGAGATAGATGTCAATTTACCCTTTGGAATGTGAGTGAAATAAGTGTCAAATCGTCCGTTTTTCAAAGGTTGTGAAACAGAACAATGGAAAATCCAAACGACTTCTCACTCGTGCAGTTGAAAGAGATCCTGAAAAGGAAAGGACTCTTATCATCGGGGAAAAGAGCAGACTTGATCCTACGATTGCAAGACGCAGACCCGACAGGTAACTGGATGGAGAAGATTACAGAGAGTTTTTTTGCAGTAGACGTCCACGGAAATCAACCAGGAGGTGAAGCTGAGGATGCATCCAGTAACAACAACCTACAAAGAAATATCAGTCAGCATTAAAGCTATTAGCGATTTGTTGAGTGAATTTGATGGCAGCAATCGAGATTTTTCTGAGTGGGAAAAACAGCTATTACTACGCAGTACAACCTATGAACTAGACGACAATCTCACCAAAATACTACTTACCTCGAAATTGAAGGTTAGTGCCTTGTCGTAGTTCTACTCGAAATCAAAACACATTGACATGAGTATAGGTAGTTTGCTAGTGGACATGAAGACGGTGTTTGATCACCGACGTAAAAAATTAGAACGTCGACGACTCTTTGAAGTTAGCAAGTGGCAAAAAAATGAATTATTCAGCGACTATTATCACAATGAGCTGATATTAGCAAATCAGGTTCCGGTCGAGGAAGACGAGATCATCGATTACCTTATCAATGAGATCCCAGATGTGCATCTTCAGAATCAAGCCCGTATGAACTCGTTGGAGTCCTTATCTAAAATTTTGGAAGAGTTCACATATATCAAAAGCAACGAGCCACGACACATCGCGAGGAATTGTCCGAAGAAAGTAGCAGCTGTCAACCTCATCGATGAAGCTAATCCGAGAGATGTAGATTTCTTCAAGAATGTCACCGTGGCAGCCAAGGGTAAGCGTATCGAAACTGTTGGTACACTCGATTCCGGCAGTCCAATTAGTTTCATAAAACTAAATTGTCTTGGTGACTGCTGCATGGATAAAGTCACTGAATCGGACCCGGAATACAAGGTATAAATGATTCAAATTTGATTGTATAAGGAATATCAAAAGTAAAAATTGTCCTTGATGGTGAGGTTAGAGATAACATTACTTTAAGAGTTGTACCTAATAATACAATGCGAAATCAATTAGTATTAGGTCGAGATGTTTTGAAAAGGTTTGGTTTGTCACTCACCAAATTAAATGAAAACAAAGTAGAGGAACCTTTCGATGCAGATATTAACGATATTATGAATGTTGATATTTGTCCGATCAATGAAAAACAAAATTTAAATATTAATTTAAATATCAAGCGAAGAAGCCGACTACTCCGGAAAAAAAGCTAGTTGAATTTGAATTTAACTGACACGAAACCCTTTTATTTTGCTCTGAGACGACTCTCATTCCATGAAAAGCAAAAACAGAGAGAAATTTTGGATGATTCGATCGAAAGAGTTTTATTCGTCCAAATAACTCTAAGTACTTGTTACATTCTCATTGTAATGAGAAGGTATTGGTTTTATGTAAAATTTGACTTGGTCGGTTTTCATCAAATCTCCACGTTTTGAGACCCCCTGAGTCAGAAAAAATGGTTTTCACGAAGGTGTCTGTCTGTCTGTAGTCTGTAGTCTGTAGGCACGATAACTTTCGAAAAAATAATCAGATTGGATTGTGCTTTGGCACACTTTTTTAGGGTTTAAAAAGAAAGGACAAGTTCGTTAACCAGAAAATGAACATTTTCACGATAAAAAATGCACGATATGAAAAAAGTCAGGAGGAGAAAAACGTTTCTTTGTGAACACCCTACAATATTTTCATAACAACTTTTCGAATTTTTCGAAAAATCAAAAATTCTAATTTTGATCGCACAAAAAAATAATTAAAAAATCTAAAATTCCATTTTGCTGTGAAACTATGTGAGATACGATAAAAGGCGAATCAACCAAAATTGTGCACCTGAAAAAGATCTACAAATTTGTTGTTATTCACTTTTTGACATGACGCGTAGTTTTTGTTTTATTCGTAAAAAACTGTATTGAAAATAGAAAAATGAAATTTTTAGACGAATAACACAAGCTACGAAAAAAATGAGAAACATCAAATTTTTTATCCAAAGGAGGGCTACAAATTTGTTATGAATTATGTTTCGATAGGATGGGTAGTTTTTGTTTTATTCGTAAAAATAACATTGACAGTAAAAAAATCAAATTTTTGGAAAAACAATGCAAGGTACGAAAACAGATGAATGAACAAAAATTGTGCATTCAAAAAAGATTCACAAACTTGTAATAAATTTTTGTCGTAAGAATATATTCAAAATGAAAAAAATTAACTTTTTTGGAAAACGGCACAAGCTAAAATAACATTTTAACTAATGAAATTTGTCGCCTAAATTATATCATTATTCTTCATTTGAAATCAAATACAAATTTAGTAATTTGTATATGACGAACATATAACATAAAGCATAAAGTGCGCGATCAGTGTATTTCGGAGCGCGAAGCGCGACGACAAAATCGCGCGCCGTAAGTGCACTTAAACTTTTTTGTTTCTATCATACGGTGCACAGAACCGAGCGTGGAACGCAAGGTTTAAATGATTTTTAAAACAAAAATCAAGCGCGAAGCGCGAGTGTCTAGATGAGAATGTGTTCCTTAAGGTCGATAGAACCTTAAGTAAATAAAGTTCATTTTCAGTCGAAAATAAAAACAAATTTAACAATCACTTCATATGTAGAGGTTTTAATAATTTGATAATGTTTGCAAATAAACTTTTCCTTTTCATCGAAATCGAACACGAAGTTCAAAAATCTAGAGGAACCGAGCGTAAAGCGTGATGTAAATACTTCCGAGCGCGTAGCGCGAGGTGAATACATAATCGAGCGCGAAGCGCGAGATAAATATATGATCGAGCGCGGAGCGCGAGATTCAACAGTCGCGCGCCATAGGCGCGCTCAAACTTTCAAGCGAAGCGAGCCGCGCGCCAAGTGCGCGATGAGCATGTGCCCGCGAAGCGGGCAGATTTTCTCCTATTGTATTGACCCGAAAGAAAACAGGCGATTTGCGAATGTGCGTAGATTACCGAACTTTAATCTTTATTTCAAAGATTTATAAATAATTGTTTTGTAGAGTTGATAAAATATAATAGTTTATCTAGATTATTTCATGGTAGCTACGTAAACACTCGATCAGCAAATCAACATTTACGAAAAGTTTTTGATGTAATGTTAAAAAAAATGGAGCTGAAGCTCGATAAATGTTTTTTCATGTATAGTAAAATCGAGTATTTAGGTTACGAAGCGTCTAGCGAAGGGACACGACCTTTCCGAAAAGGTCTCGAAGCCATTGAGAAATTCCAGTTACCATGTACTTTGTTGCAGGTACAACGTTTTCTAGGCATGTGCCAATATTTTTGAAAGTTTGCCGAGAGATTTTCACTTTTAAATAAGCCCCTTTATGATCTTCTGAGGAAAGATGCGGAATTCCGGCTCGGTGAGAAGGAACTCCATGTATTTGAAATATTAAAACAGAGATTGATTGCCAGGCCTTTGCTTGGAATTTGCAATCCTCGGGATAAAACTGAGCTACGCTGCGATGCCAGCTCTGTAGGCTTCGGAGCAGCATTAATGCAACAGATAATGGACGGTAACTTTCATCCAATCTTCTTTTTTGCAAAGAGAACCACTGATCCCGAGAGTAAATTCCATAGCTTCGAATTATAAATGCTCTCAATCGTATATTCGTTAAGAAGATTCCGCATCTATTTTCAGGGCATCCGCTTTAAAATTGTGACTAACTGCAACTGATTAAGGTTGGCCCTCGATAAAAAGGATATAAACCCTAGAATTGCCAGATGGGCCTTAGATCTACAGAGTTTTGATAACGAAACTGAACATCGTTCAGCGAGTCGTATGCAGCATGTCGAAGCGCTAAGTCGTGCTTTTGATGTCTTAGTTGTCGAGGATGACTCTTTTGAATGGAATCTCTCGGTGTGCCGAAGCCAAGATCCCAAGATAGTCGAAATATATAAATCTCTAGAGAAAAAACAGGACAAATTCTATGACATGCGAAATGGAGTGGTATATAGGAAAAAAGGAGATGAGTCATTCTTCTATGTCCCGAGTAATATGAAAAACCAAGTCATTTTCAAGTATCACAATGAGATGGGTCACTTGGGCCCTGTCAAAACAAAAGAAGTTATTTCAAAGACATACTGGTTTCTCAAATTACTTGATCAAATCGTCAAGTGCATTAGTAGCTGTTGAAATGCATTTCCTTATCCCCTATATCCGGAAAAGCTGAAGGTTGAATGAATATCATCCCAAAAGTGATATTCCGTTCGCGACTGTACACATCGATCACTTTGGTCCTGTAAATGAAGTTATTTCAGGTTAATTAAGGTTAATTAATTAGCAATTAATTGTCTCGCACAATACTTTATCAATTATAGCAAGCCGAATACCATTGTTTCCGACAGGGGTAGTACATTCACATCCGACGAATTTACCGAATATTTGTCCAAGAATCATATCAGACATGTACTGACAGCAACTGATTCTCTGCAGGCAAACGGCCAGGTAGAGAGGATTAACCGAGTCATGGCGCCGATGATAGCTAAATTGAGCGATGATAAATCTGCGAAACAGTAGTACAAGGTTTTGGAAAGCATTGAATATTCCTTAAATAACACTGTCAAATGGTCGACAAATTCAACTCCGTGCCGTCCACTCTTTGGAGTGAACCAACGAGGTGAGTCAATTGACGACATTAGGGACTTCATAGAAAATCATGTACAAGAAACTGACCGAGACCTAGATAATCTGCGGAAAATCGCTTCCAAAAACATAGAGCGATCGCAGGAATACAATAAAAATTATTTCGACAAAAAGCGAAAGGAAGCCCATGATTTTTCTGAGGTCGATTTTGTAATGATTAGAAATTTCGTCAGTACTCCAGGCATCTCGAAAAAAAGTATGTGTTTAAAGGACCATACTGTATTATAAAGAAACTTCGAAATAACAGATACATAGTAGCTGATATAGAGGGATTCCAAAATACACAAAAACCCTATCAAGGAGTTTGAGAGCCCAAAAATATGCGTACTTTTGTCTCAAGCGACTGAAACCAAATTTTTAACTTAATTAATACCTTATGTAACCTAAGATTTGAATCAGAGACGGATTAATGTCAGGTATGGCTGAACTGTGGACTTATCAGTTTGATAATTCCCGCCAATCAATTACAATCGATTATTATAGATGGCGTGACGGAAGCCGCCGAGAAGCCCCATTTTTTATCCCGCTAGAGAAGATCAGTCTTTGGCCAGCCTTTGTACCGCGATCACGAGAATCAATGTTCCAAATCATTCTTAATATTGATACAGTATTTTACTTATTCGCCTTAAAAGTATCCTACAGATTGGAATTTTTCATATTAAAACCAAGAATAATATTAGTTTATGAACAATAAAACAATGTTTTAAATATAATCGCCTTGAAAAACAAGGTTAAACCCCTAATTTGCACCGTGATACTAGTTTCTACAAAGTTAGGTGCGCATCCTGTGTTATTTTTTTTGTAATTAAAAAAAAAATTATTTTCTCAGAAACCTGACCTGATAGAGCAAATCTGACACCATATTGCGATTCACCGAGTCCAAAACATATAGCTATGGTGATCTCTGGTTCAGTAGAGATGCATTTTTTTCTTTTTTGTATGCCAAAAATTATACAACTTGCACATAATTAATAGATGCCAAAGGTCATACAATATATTAAGCATCTCATCTTGAGTGAAGTGAAGAAAGTGTCACGTTTTTATTGGATAATAAATTTGAAAGAATTTTATTCGAGTTTCTGATTTTTATTACATAGTTTGTAGAACTCATAATTTATGTAAGCTTTAAAATGGTCAATGCAATGTAGTAAACATTGTAATTATTTTGCAGGGAAGGCCCGGCTTTCCCTGAAAGGTAAAATATTATACTCATTCTTGCATCAGTTTTAATGAATTTCGTCAATAAATTGTTCTCCTTCATGTTGACTTACCATATATCAATCTCGCAGAAGGACAAGCTTGGCGTCTATGATACCTGTAATTTACAGGTTAACGGCTACAGTAAGAAAGTCTAAGAAAGTACTACAATAATGTTTAATTACACTGTTAACCATATTCTTGAGTAGCACATTGATCAGTTTTTCTTTTAATTAAAAAAAAATGAGAATCGTTTATACTGTTCTCTTATCCGTGACGTTCATCCTGAATTCTATTGGTAAATACAATAATATTATATGCATATATTCATGAAACTGTTATTTTATAAAACAACCTGGGATCTATTGAGTTGGGTAGTCGCTGGGTAAGATGGAGGGAGGGGAAGGGTGGTCAGGGGAAGCAACGTTACGAACTTAGATAACGTTTATTATGTTTCTTAATGATAAATTTTAATAACGCTTCCGAATTTTCCGAAAGATGCACCTGCATGAGTACATTTCAATAAAAACTTAATAACTTCAAAAACCACTTTCATATTCGAGGCCCCGGATGCAATAACCGACGGGACGCTCAGCTTTGTATTTCAAGCTTCCCATTTGAGATAAAATGACACGAAAAGTTATCCGAAACTCAAAATTTGAAGAACCAGTCGAAAAAAATATGAGCATATAAAGCTTAATAAAGAGCACAATTTTCGTTTGGAAAAATTTTTCGTGCGATTTTAACTTTGTGAAAAATAAAATATGAGCTGCAAATTTTTAAGAACGGAATTCAATGCGATTTTCAAAATAAACTCGCCGTAATTTTTTTTTCAGCGCAATGTCTTGAAATTTTTAGCCCAATCAACAATACGTCGATGTTTGTTAATAACTATTTAATACCATGCTTTTTCACATTCGGCGGAAAAAAGTATCGAAGGAATTATCGATTTCAAACACGAGTGGGCAAAGATGAAATTTCGCCGATTCCTTTCTTTTCGTTTTCGAAATAATCCGCATAATATCATTGATTTTTATGGGAAAAAATGCCTGTATAATCTTGAAATATCCGAAAAAAAATTTTAAATTTCCACATTATTGATGTGTAAACATCTCTCTCACACCGAAAGGTTGGAAGCTGCAAGGTCAGAAACACACCGAATTCTTTCAGCTTCGTACAGTAATCTTCCATGTACATATTCATATATGTATGAAAAAGTAAAAGTTATTAATGTTTACGAAATTAAGATGATTACACATAAATCTGTCTTAGGTCGTAGTTTAGGACGCACGTGATGTTTTTTTCAAGCTTTCCGCTTGTCAACTATTTATTACATTCCAAGGAATTTTCTTTGTAACAAAGAAGATATTCTGTATTATCATTCGAAACACATGAAAATTTCCGAAAATGCTCAGTAATACCTATATTGGATGAAATATTCTAAAATGTCCTCCAATTGATGAAATTCCTTTATATTCGTGAATACACATGAATTGTCAGGAAAATCGAGAACATTATTTGAAATTGTACAAGCAATCCGAGTAAAGATTGTTCTAGAAATTTCCGAAAACTTTGAAAAACCTCACAGAAATCGTTGAGAAACTGAGATTATTTTGCCGAAAATTCTTTTATAAGCAGAAAATCTATAATGGTTCATAAACAAAAGCTTATGAAATTTCAAAAAATTGCTTTATCAACTTATAACGTCCGCAGATACATTTAAAAAAGGGTTGTAAAGTGTAGACAAAATTCTACCTATTATCTCATAAAACTTGAATTTTGATGTATTTTTTATAAATATAAAACTACAAACGATTGTCAGCAGAAAGAGGGATGGGCTTTAACGCCCAAAACCACAGCCGCAGATCCGCCAGTGATGATAATAATTATGAAAAAAATTAATAAGTTCTCACCCTTCAATTCTCTCAAAAAAGTCATCAATAATACATTTTTTTTCTTGGCAATCAACTGATTTACATATCTCATTTCGAGAGTGTTTCGCAATGTTGCGTTTCGAAGATTTTTTATTCACTGTTCGTTTCCTACCACAATCGACTTTCTTTTTTGGACGGGACGACTGAAAAATCCAGAAAAATAAAATTTCCTACACTTTAAAATTTCCCAATTGGAAAATTCACGAAAAATAAAATTCTGGCATAATGAAATTCCAGAATAATAAAATTCCCGAATTATAAAATTCCCGAACAGTTTATAATATTACTTAATTGGGAAATTCCCGAATAATAAAACTCCGGACTGAAAATTGCTGAATTATAAAATATCCGAACTGGAAAATTCCCAAATTATAAAATTCCTAAATCCAAACAATTCAAATTTTTTTCCATAGATATTATTTATTTATTGAAAATCAAATAATCAAATATTTTTACGGACAAACAATAATTTTCAATGTTCAAAGTTTATAAAAGTATTGTTTAAACTCGAAATAACAATAATTAGAGAATACTTATTTATAGATAAAATTTGTATTATTAGGGGATTTTCATATTTGAATATTATGAACTCATGAGAATTTTATCATTCTAGAATTTCCCAATCGGGAATTTTATTATTTGGGGATTTTCCAATCCAGGAATTTTATTATTCGGAAATTGTATTATTTGTGAATCTTACAGTGTCTGACATCGACTTCAGGTCGATGTGAATAGGTCTGCCCTTCTTCGATAAATGCACAAAGAGCATAAAAAAATTTATAAACATTGGTCAAAACTAACAAAAAAAATAGGCGGGTTTTCATCTTTGCTCGCCCGTCGTCGACATGTAAACGCTCACGCTCGAGGCGGAAGACGTTCGGGTTTTGTGCGCGTTCACTTCAACCTACGCTGGTTCACTCCTTTTACGCTAAAAAAATCTAAAACTTTCCAAAAAACTCTTTTTGACCCTTATGAATAAATTCTTCACGGAAAGTTGTTTGGATTCGAAAATTCCCTAGATACTTTTTTCCGACGAACGTGAAAAAGCATGGTATTAAATATAATTATTTGCAAACATTGACATATTCTTAAACAAATAACTTTTTTGTGCACGAATCGAATACCGTACACTAAGAGAAGAATTCCCGAGTGGTTCGGGTTTACACCCTAATAGTTCGGGTGGTTTCTCTTTTTCTGTTTCACACGAAGGATTGGTGCGCTCGCACGACTGAGCCGTGCGAGCACCCCAACCATTCGGATGCTCACCCGAAACAGCAGTGGCCGAACTGGTGGGGCGCCCGCCTGAATGGTTGGGGAGCTCGCACGAATGATTCGGGAGATTCGAGTGGTCAACCGCGTTAGATGTTGCGCGTTTGACGTTTGCCCATGTTCGCTAATGGATGCAGCTCTTACCTTCGTTCATGATTATCCAAAGAAAAACCAGGTGACTGGTTACACTTTATTCCACTGACATTGACTCACATCTCGCACATGGACAGTTAAATCGACATAAACTAGAAACAGTGAGAATCCGGAAGAGCCTGATGTTCATCAGCTGCGGTCATTAGAAAACATGCGCAAACGTCGAACGCGCACCATCCAACGCGGTTGACGACTAGAATCTCCCGCATCATACGGGCAAGCTCCCCAACCATTCGGGCGGGCGCCCCACCAGTTCGGCCGCTGCTGTTTCGGATGAGCACCCGAATGGTTGGGGTGCTCGCACGACTCAGCTGTGCGAGCGCACCAATCCTTCGTGTAAAACAGAAAAAAAAGAGAAACCACCCGAACTATTGGGATGTAAACCCGAACCATACGGAAATTCTTCGCTCAGTTTAGGCTTCGACAGAGTATAATTTACTCGGAATTTGAATTTCAAGTCATTTCATTGGAAAGAAAAAAATTTACGGCGAGTTTATTTTATAAAACGCATTGAATTCTGCTCTCAAAAATTTTCAGTTCATATTTTATCTTTCACAAAGTGGAAATCGCACAAAAAAATTTTCTGCATGAAAATTGTGCTCTTAATTAAGCTCTGTACGCTCATATTTTCTTCGAGAGTTTTTTTTTTTAAATTCGAGTTTCAGATCACTTTTTGCTTCATTTCATCTCGAATGGGGAGCGATAAATACAAAGCCGAGCGTGCCGTCGGTTATTGCATCCGGTGCCTCATTTAGGACTTCACCCTCTTTTCCCTATTCCCATTTTTTCTAGTATTCTTTTTTGTTCTTCTATATTTCAGCAGCGTAGTCCTTTTCCTCTTTTTCATTCTTTCTCGTTTCTTTACTCGAACGATCTTTTTCTGCTCAAGAAATTGTCTTGATCTACAATTTTTTTAAATATGTTGTTCGGGGTGCCCACAGATGCATTTCAAGATAAGTATCAATAGATATACTCTATTAGGGCGATTTTGCGAATTTTTTTCGCCAAGGGTGTTTTTGTTTTTTTGGGACTAAAGTTTTCCTTGTCTATAATTTTTTTTATTTTTTGATATGTTCGGCGTATCCAAAAATGAAATTCAAACCCGGTCCTAATGGGCACATTCAATCAGGGCTATTTTTATTTACGAAGGGTGTTTAGTTTTTTTTCGGAGAAGTTTCCCTCATCAACAATTTTTTTTTTAATTTTTGGCTATGTTGTGCGGGGTTTCCAAAGACGCATTTTATGACCGGTCTCAATGGGCACACTCTATTAGGGCGATTATCAGTTATTAAGGATGTTCAGTTATTTCTTGCTGAGAAGTTTTCCTCACCAACAATGATTATATTTTTCGATATGTTGTTTGGCGTATTCGAAAATGCATTTCAAACCCGATCTGAATGGCTTCACTCTATTAGGACGATTTCGGGCGAACTTTTCTCAGTTAAGGGTTTTTTTTTTTGTTTTTTTGGCGCCAAAATTTTTCTTTGTCTACATTTTTTTTAATTTTATGACATGTTGTTCGGTTTATGCAAAGACGCATTCCAAGACAAGTCTCAATGGGCATTTCTATTAGGGTGATTTTGGCAAAGTTTTTTCGTTAAGGCTGTTTGGTTTTTTTTGCACCAAAAGTTTTCCTCATCTACAATTTTTTTTCTTGATAGGTCGTTCGGGTTGTCCAAGTATTCATATTAAGACCAGTCTGCACACTCCATCAGAGCAATTTCGCTAACTTTTTTCGTTTTCTTAATATCCAAAATTTCTCTCATCTATATTTTTGTTTTGTTTTTTGATATGTAGTTCAGGGTATCAAATACGCACTTTAAACCTGGTTTCAACAATATGCGCACTATATTACCTCGACTACATTTCTTTGTATTTTTGTATATGTCGTTCGAGGACTCTAAATATCATTTTAAGACCAGTTCTAATGGCCGAACTCTATTAGGATGAATGGGACTTGATATTCAACGTAAGGATGGTCCAAAGTACTTGAGTGTGGTTCAGATCAATTAAAATCAGTGAGTTGACTTTTTTTCACCCCAGAGTTCATTCAAACCCATTTGACGTGTCTTAGAATGGTTAATAATAAAAAATGTATTTGCTCAGACTCAGCTTATACGTAGCTCAGGATTTCAACTCGCTGCATCAAATCTTATTTATCTAGAGTACTCACTCCTAAAGGCCTGGATTGAGAAAGTATGAGAGAAAAACTTCCGCGAACAGCTTCTTGACAAGTGGATGCACGGCGGCGTCTTGTATAGAAATGTAAAGGATCAGTCGATGTCGTATAAACTAACGTTTTCTTTCCTTAAATCACCCGGATTAAATTCGGGCACTTAACATTTCATTTTGGCGTGTCAAGACGGTGTCGTTTCCACTTTGGCATACAGTCGCTACATTTTGAGCCAAGATATTCCCGATGATAGCTGCTTAGCGTGTCATGCGACGCTTATACCCAGAATATTCTGTTAAGCTACTCGTCATAAAATTCTGATTTCAAATAGAATATTATACATCACTCGGAGGGTTATACAGGTCCTCACGTGAAGCTCAGTGTTTGCAAGCACGATTGGAAAACCCATGGCTGTAGGCGATGATTTTACAACTCTTCCTTCAATCATCAATCACCCGTTAAGAAATTTCTAACTTTCCTTGAGATATAATATACTATAATATAGAATGAAACGATGGAGGGCGGACCAATGAAAACTGATTATTTTTTATCTGTAATATTAATAACACTTAACCGAGTATTGTCTACATACCATCAGTACAGGCCAAGTACTTGGTCCACCGTTTATGGAAAGCATCCCTGTACTATGAGACCGCGAACCCCTTCCTCCTCGATGATCTTTTTTTGGGGAAGAAGTGGGGACTTATGTATAAATACTACAGAAAAGCACATAACTGTCAGAGTTTTACCATATACGTTGTTTCGAAACTATACAATGTCTGAGTCTCAAAGTCATGTTTGTTCACAACAACAAAATTTTCGACAAAAACGAAAACTAATCGACGAGCAAAAAATTGTGGAAAGTGAAGTTGACAAAAAAGTGAAAAATGTACGCTCGCATCACCGTATCCGGCCAACAGTTTACGAAATAAACAAATCTGCAATAAGAAAAACTCTTCGTTATTTTTCAAATTCAACCCAATGGCCGCTTTGAACCAGTAATGCGATTAGTTGGCAATTGTTCAAGTGGCTTATCTTTAAACCAGTCAGAATGCCCGATTTTATCCATACATTTTCTAGAGAGGAGTCGTGTTTACAGATGGGCGGACAGACAGACAGGCGGACAAGCAGGAAGACACACAGACGCTATTGCCAAAATATGAATTTTGGCTTTAGGGGATCTCAAAACGTGGGATCCGTTGAAAAGCTAGGGTGTGAAATTTCGGACGATTCTAATACCTTCTCTGTCATAGATGACGAGCATGTAAAAAAATTAATTCTCTGTTGTGTCTTGCAGAATTGAGTTCACAGTCCGACTGCAACCGTAGTGGCAAACGCAATCCTGATGTTACTCCTTGCACGTCTTCTCCTTCTGCCGAGTCTCCTACTCGTAATCCATTATATCTTCTAGCAGAAGTAAGTTCACAGTTAGATTGTTACCAGCATGACTTAAGTACTCCTGGCACTCCTCGTTGTGGATCTTCTTATTCTTCTGGCAGACCTCATTCCTCAGCAAGGTCTCAATCTCATAAGGAGCCTCTTCGTCGTGCCAGGTCAAGGTCTCCTCTTGCCAGACCTCCTACTTTTATACCTGGATATGGACTTGGACAACTTGGACTTACTCGGCTTATTCCTCGCACAAATCGTCATCAGCTTTTCGAATTTCGAAAATACGTTTTTCCTGTTGATAAACCAATTCAAGTGCGAGCAGCTCGTAATATCTATACGCATATGCCAACCCAAGAACAAATTGTCTTATCAACATTCAATGGAGAAATTTTTGCAATATTGGAAAATGGTGTGGTTCTTAGGGCAATATATAATCTCGCTAGTACTCCGATGAGGGTGAAAATGAATATAGTCAGCGGCGCAATTAATAATATGACCGCAGATGAAATGAACGAATGTCCAGTAGGTGAACGCCGCCCAATCTTACCACGGAATTTTAAAGTAGTACCTGCAAAAAACGACACTTTATAGTTTCTACATCATATGTTGAATCAAATACAGTTTTCAACTAAAATATAATGTATTATGGTTCTTGAAGCTTTAATCTTTCGTCAATACCCCAGTAATTTTCTTTTTTGCAAACATCAGAAATCTTCCGAAAAATTACGGCATTGAAGATCACTTTTACATTATAGAATATAGAGTAGACGTGTGACACTGACCCAGATAACATTACTTTGGAACTCAGCCCGCATGGTGCGTGCACGAGTGCAGAATGATCGGCACGTCGTGATGGCGAAAATGGGCTGGCTCCAAAATTTTTCCTAAGACTAGTACATACTTCGACGTACGTTCGTATCAATGCGCATATGTGCTTTTTTATCAATTGCTACAAACTCTTACAAACTTACGAAAAAAAACTTACAAACTGTCGCGCGTATTTCATTGGTTCACATTCCAGTGTTCCGGTGGTTCATGCAGTTCAATTTTCACCGGAACACTGAAATGTGAACCAATGAAACACAAGCGACAGTTGGTAGCAATGGGCAACAACGCAAATGTACGCGTGAATAACAACGCACGTCGTATCGACCTGGTATCCCAAGCATGTTTTTAACTTCATGCATTTTTCTACAGCTAGAAACTTAATTTTTGGCCAATGTAACAATCACTTTTCATTAAGTTACTCTAAAAGAGTTCTTCGGAATTTTTCAGAGTCGAAATTTCAAACCGCTTTTACTACTGGTAACATTTTTTAAGTGGGATCTCCAATGATCCCATATGCACTTTATAATATTCTAAAATACGTGTGCGATTCAAGGGTTAATTTAATATATTAAGTAATATATTTTAAAAAACATTTCGTACATCGGTTTGATTCTTTTGAAAATTATTGTGCTCATATTTTTAGCAGGTACAATATGTTCTATGTAATATTTCAATAATTTTTTAACACGGGGTAAAAAATCATTTTTTTGATCAGCAACGAAAAAAAACGAAAGTTTCGGTCGGGCAAAATGTAAAATTACATATTTATACATTAATTGAAATATCGACAATATGAGCTTGCAAAATTCAGAAAGAAAATTTTTATTTTCTACCATATTTGTAAAGAAGCAAAAATCCTTAAGGAAAAATGAATATCTTGATCCTTTTATTTGCAACAAAAAGTCTTCATAACGCATTCATAATACGGAACTTTTGATTCTCGTGTTATGCGCTTGGTCTTTGTACTTTCCCCCACATTTGTGGACAGACCTTTTGAAACTAAAGGGCAAAGCATCGTCAGCCGTAATTTAGTGATTGTGAATTCTCTTTTGTTAAAGCTCCTTCAGCTTTAACGAACACATTCTCGCCACGTATCTCGTGCTTCACGCTTGATTTTGTCCACAATGCGAACCATTCAACAAAGATATTGCGAAATAAATAAAGTGGTGTATCGCACCAAAAAAGCGCGCAAGGGTTGCTCAAAAATCAAGATCATACTCATAGTTTTGTTTCGATATCCGTGAAGTTTTTCTGCATTAATATGTTTTAGCAAGAAAAACTATCAATGCGAAATTCTATTTTGAAGTCCCAGAGCTCTCGCACTTTTCGCATCAACGTCTACGAAACCATACCGAACAACTCCGGAAAAGGGGCTATGTAAGCGGAGCGTCTACTCTACCGCAGCCAGAACAAGCCGATGACAGAGAAAGAGAGGCGACACTGAGACCAACCGCGAGCAGGCATTCAATAGAGGAAGACCATTGCTTCTGGGCATGGAGAAACATCAATATCCAGGTTTCTTTCAAGCCCAAAGATCTGGCTGAACCGGATGACGAGCTTCGTGAAGATTTTTCCGAAGAATCCGACCTCTGGACTATCAATTGTGGTAAGTATGATGCACCGAGAGCTTTGGTGGATGCAAACCGTAAAAGAAAACCAACGGCTGATCTTATGATCAGCCAAAAGACGAATGCATCAACTCACTACAAAGATAGGATGGGCATGACAGTACGCTTTTCGCACTCAGTGTGTGATTGACTACAAAACATCTGGCAAGAATTTTACCGCCAAGATTCGACAGTTCTTGAGCGAACTGCGGATCCGTTATCACACACCTAACAAGTCAAATCAGCTGACCAACAGGTAGCGTGTTGTTGACAGAATACGGGTTCTATCTGACGCTAGGAGAAGACTAGAGCGGAGGAAGAGTTGGATCAGAGGAAACAAACAGTTTTTCTCTGACACATCTCGAGTCTTCCAAGACCCTCCAGTTACTGTCGTCCACCCGCGCACACCAGAGGAGGTCGAGGCATTTTGAGAGAAGTCTACAAAGTCCAGAATCCACTGAAAGAAAACTCAATTAATATAAATAACTTCAAGAAGCTGTGCAGTGCCCTCGTGGCACCTGAGGAGGAATGCCCAACTATCACTGCCAAGGAGGTGAAAGAAGTATTAAATGGCATCAAGATTCATTACGCTCCGGGACCAGACGGTATCAAGAACTCCTGGTGAAAGAAGATTCATTCAACCCACCACGATACTCGTTCCAAAGGTGGGCAACTTAGCTGACCCAAAGAATTACAGGCCAATCACTTATCTGAACACACTGTATGTATGCGGCTCAAAGAAAGGCGTAGAAGAACGTCAGGAGAACCTGCTCATCAATAGATGCGTCGTTAGGTGCATAGAGAGATTGATGCCGCTTTGGAAAACTAGATTTACTATCTCATTTGCAAAAAACCGTGTGACAACTAACACCGTCACCTCTCAGAGAGGTGTCTTTCAGGGCTATACCATGAGGCCATTCCTCTTTTGTGGAAAACCTGGTAATCGAAAGCATACATTCATCATGTATAGTACATGGATGATGTCAAGATCTATGCTCAAAATATAGAGCAACTACACCTAGCTCTGAGGATTGTCGAGAAATACAATCAGAAGATTGGAATGAAATTTGAGTCAGAAAAATGCGCCAAGGTTTATTTGAATCAAAGAAAATGTAATGGCATCCCCGAAGATCCTTAGATCGTTGACAGAAGCGTTATACAACACCTTTGCGCTGGAGAGACCTATAAATACCTGGGCGTACCTAGGAGCCGCATTCAGGACGTGACTTCTATAAAGGATACTCTTCGATGCAGATACAAACGTCTCATCCGGCAGATTTGGTCTTCCGAACTCTCGGCGAGGAACAAAGTATCTGCAACGAACGTGCTTGTCGTCCCGCTAGTACTCTATTCCTTGGGTTGGTTCCATGGCCGAAGGACGATTTCAGATCCCTTGATATCGGGCCACGAAAGCTTATGCATATGAACAAAAGCATGTATCTTAAGTCTTCTGTTTCGCGACTCTGCATATAACACCGTCAAGGTGGTCGTGGAATACGGAATCTTGAATCTCTTCACAACAGGATTATTCTGGCTAGAGCACATATAATCTTAACTGGAAGAAATCCTTTTTTTTAAATCGTCATAAAGCACGACGAAGTACGCAAACGAGCGTTTCTGGACACAGCAGCGGACGAGGCTACTCAAACACTCGGCCTTGACTTCCATATCAGGGGTGAGCAAAATACATCAAATCTTATTCATCTCGAGTACTCACTCCTAAAGGACCTGATCAAGAAAGCACAGGAGGAAAACTTCCGCGAACAGCTCCTCGACAAGAGGATGCACGGCATCTTCCATAGAAATGCGGAGGATCAGTTGATGTCATATGAGCTAACGTTTGCTTTTCTTAAATTACCCGATTGAATTTTTGTAATTCAAAAAATTTAGGATCATACGCATTCAAACGTCCTTCATTGTGTTTCATTTAATTTCCCAAAGAGGAACACTTTTCTTCTTATGACTTGTTTTTCTATATTGTGTATTTGTGAATTATGAAATGGTATTGTATATATTCGTCATATTAATACAAATAAAAAGATGGGAACAATAGGACTGAATTTTCGAATGAATCAACTTTCAATATGAAAAACAACGCTACGATTTCACCTCGTTTTATTTTGCCATACATAAAAATACTATATATTTTTAATATTTTTGATTTCGTGTAAGAAAGTTAGTGAACGCATAAATCCCACCGTCTGCAGGCGCTGATTTTGATTTTTAAATAGAAACGCTCGCATTTGCTGAAGGGAGAAGAAAACTGCAGAAAACCTCTTCCGAGCGCAGCCAGTTACCGAAAGTTATAGATCAGGTAATTCACTGAAACATGTCTTGGCCTCATCCAGAAGACCATCAAGCCCAGTTTTAAATGCATCAACAAGTCTTGGACAGAAATCTTGCGTTTTCTGTAAACAAATAAAAGAAACAATATTTTTATTTAAGTTAAACGTCTGTCTTTTACAACTTCACCCTATTATCGGATTCTTGATTTTAAATATAATAAGTATATATAATAAAAATCAGACTACATAAAATGATAAAAAATTTCATTTTTGGTTATTTATGTTATCATTTCATGGAAATTTCAGTATGAGGCCGTTCAAAAACTATGTCATACTGCCAGGGGGTGGATGGGAGTTCACAGGTTTTTTTTGGTGATTTGAAATCACACACGGGAAATATTAATTTCAATTACAATATTTTGTAATGCTTGAAAAACTGGAAATCAGTAATATTATTTTACCAGTGAACAATATAAATATAATATTTTTTTGGTTGAAATTTCACCTGTTTTGTTGAGAATTCATCTTTTTGGATGGAAAATTCGTCTGTTTTTCGAGAAAAGTAATCTTTTTTGGTTGAAAATAATCCCTTTTGCTGAAAATTCCACTGTCTTTTAAAAAATTCGTCTTTTGACATGAAAATTCAACTATTTGGTTAATAATTCAACTTTTTCGTTAAATTTTTTTGTCTTTCTTGTCTCTTTTGCTTGAAAGTGCAGCTATATGGTTCTAAATGCAACTATATGGTTGAAAATTAATTTTTTGTGTGGAAAATCTAGCTATTTCGTTGATAATTCATATTTCTTGTTTAAAATTAACTTTTGGTTTAAAAATGTACATTTTTAGTATTGTTGAAAATTTATGTCTTTTCTAGTATCCAGTACCAGTAGTAATACCAAAAAATTTAAGTTTCAGTGATTCTAAATAGTTCGAAGTTAATTCTTTCCAATCGAAAAGTGTACTATTATATTTTTGATTTAGTATTCATCTCTTTTTGTTAAAAATTTTACTATTTGGCTGACGATTTAGCTGTTTTGTTGTAAATTTGTTTTCACTTCATGTGAAATTTAATTTTTTAAATGAAAGTTTAATTATTCTATTATTGGTTGAAAATTGATTATCTTTAGCTGGAAATTAAACTATTAAAACTTGGATTGAGAATTCATCTCTTTTAATTTTAAAATTTAACTACTTGGTTGAAAGTAGAACTACTTTGTTATACATTCATATTTAGAGGAACTTCCGTTTTTTTGGTTGAAAAATTTTTTTTATCTGAAAATTCATTATTCCATTATTGGTTGAAAATTGATCGTTTTTAGTTGAAAATTGAACAATTTGGTTGAAAATGTATGTATTTTATTGTTTTTTCGTATTTTCTGGTGGAAAATCAACCTTCTCGAATTTTGTTCATAATTGAAAATCAATTTTTCAACTGCAAATTGAGCTATTCAATTTTTGTTCGAAAAATGGCCGATTTTTATTCAAAATTCAACTATTTACTTTTTCATGGAGAATTCATCCTATTTGGTTAAAAATTAAACTACTTGGTTGAAATTTAAACTAATTTGTTTTAAAATAATTGTATTAGTTAATGCTCCAACTCTTTAGTTGAAACTTCAACTAATTTGTCGTACATTCGTTCTTTTTACATTGAAAGTCAATTTTTTCAATTGAAAATTTAACTATTCCATTTTTAGTTGAAAATTGGTCGTTTGGAGTTTAAAATTCAACTATTTGATTAAGGATTTGAATATTTTGTTGAAAATTCGTTTTTTCCTTGGATAAAAACTTATTTAAAAAAATGAAAGTCTAACTGTTCTATTTTTGTTTAAAAAGTTAGCCTTTTCAGTTGAAAATTCAACTATTTACTTTCTCATTTGAAATTCAATACGTTTTTTACATTGAAACTCGATGTTTGCAAATATAAATTTCACTCTTCCATTTTTGATTGAAAATTGATCGTTTTGAGTTTAAAATTCAATTATTTGGTTAAAGATTCAAATATTATGTTGAAAATTTATTTTTTCCCTGGCTAAAAATCGAAATCCATCTGTTTTATTTTTGGTTAAAAATTTATCGTTTCAAGTTCAAAATTCAATTCCTTTTCTCACCCATCGACAATCAAATTTTCAACTGAAAATTTCACTATTCCATTTCCGTCTTTAGATGAAAATTCAACTATATAAATTTTCATTAAGAATTCATCCTTCTTGGTTGAAAATAAAACCACTGAGTTAAAAGTTGAACTACTTTTCCAAACAATCATTTTATTGGTTGAAGATTGAACTTTTGGTTGAAAATTCCTTCTTTTCGGTTTTATATAAATTTTTTAAACTAAAAATTCAACTATTTCAATGCTGGTTAAAAAGAGATCGTTTTTAGTTGAAAATTCGACAATTTTGTCGAAAATTTATGTCTTTTCTTGTACATCGTATTTTTTGGTAGAACATTAACCTTCTTAATTGAAAATTTAAGTATTTGGTGGAAAGTTGAACTACTATGTTAAAAACAATTTTATCAATTGAAGAACCATCTCTGTGTTTGCAAATTTAACTAATTAGTTGGCAATTCGATTCTTTGGAGTTGGAAAACAATTTTTTTAGCTGCAAATTTAACTATTCTATTTTTTGTTGAAAATTGATCGTGTTTAGTTTAAAATTCATATTTTCGGGTTAAAAATTCGACACTTTGGTTTGAATTTGTTTCCTTGCTTGACTCAAAAGTTATTCTTAGTTGAAAATTCATCTCTTTTGTTAAAAATTGGTATTTCTTGTTTCAAAATTCATCTCTTTTGGTAGAAATGTAGTATTTTTTAGTTAAAAATGCAACTGTTTTGTTGAAAATTAATCTATTTTGGTTGAAAATTTAATTTTTTTGTTGATAATTTCACTATTTTATCACAAATTTAATTATTTTGTTGGAAACTTCGATGATTTGTTGAAAATTTGTTCTTTTGGATGGAAATTCGTCCTTTTTATAATGCAATTGTTTTTGGTTTAATTTTAATCTTTTCTGTTTAAAAATTTAACTATTTGGTTGAAAATTCAGCTCTGGAGGTCGAAAATTTAACCATTTGGTTTCAAATTCAAATGCCTTGTTGCACATTCAATTATTTTGTGGAAAATTTAACTATTTTGTTCAGAAGTCACATTTTTTAGTCGAAAATTCAATTGCTTTTTTGAAAATTCGTCTACTTAAATTGACAATTCATCTTTGTTTTATAAAAGATTCATCTTTTTCGGTAGAAAAGATCACGTTTCATCGGTTTTCACCCCAAAAATCAAATACCTATTTCTTCATTTAAAAATCTTTCTAATTTTTTCGTTTAAATTCAAACTAAATTAATAGAATGCAATAAGAAAATCCAAATATGTTTAGTTGACAGATAATTCTTTCAATTGAAAAGTCTACAATTATATTTTTTGTTCAGATTTCATCTCCTTTGGTTAAAAATTCTACTATTTGGTTGAAAATTAAACTATTTTGTTTAAAAGTCATCAGTTTTGGTCGAAAATTCTACTACTTGTTTGTAAGTTGAACTAATTTGTTAAAAATGCATTTTATTGGTTGTATTTTCGAATATTTTGTTGAAAATTCGTTTTTTTTGTTGAGAATAAAAATCTGTCTTTAAAATCTTTTAAACTCGTCATTAAAAATGTATCTTCTTTGGTTAAAAATTGAAGTACTGGCTTGAAAGTTAAACTACTTTGTTGAAAACTCGTTTTATTGGTTAAAGATTTATCTACTTGGCCAAAAATTCAATTATTTTGTTAGACATTTAATTATTTTGTTGAAAAGTCAACTCTTTTGTTAACAATTAATTTTTAAGAAACTGAAAATTTGAGTATTTGGTGGAAAATACAATTGTTTTATAGAAAGATCATTTTTTGTTTTAATTTAACGTTAATTTTGTAATACAATTTTAACCTGTTTATTTTTGGTTAAAGACTGATCTATTCAGTTTGAAATTTCAACTATTTCTGAAAAATTTATGTTTGTTTTTTTTGTACTTTTTGGTAGAAAAGTAACCTTCATTATTAAAAAAGTAACTGTTTGGTTGAGAGTTGAACTACTTTGTTAAAAATTATTTTATTAACCAATTTTTGAAAATTGATGGAGTTTAGTTTAAAATTCAACTACTAAACTGAAAATTGATTTCTTTGTTGAAAATTCAACTGTTTTCTAGAAAATTAACCTTTTTGGTTTAAAAATTCGACAATTTGGTTGAAATTTGTTTCCTCTCTTGACTGAAAAATCTGTCTTGGTTGAAAATTCAATTCTTTCCTTGAAAATTTGTATTTCTTGCTTGAAAATTCATCTCTTTTGGTGAATATTAATATTTTTTGGCTAAAAATACAAATATTTTATGAAAAAATTCATCTACTTCGGTTGAAAATTTAGTTATTTTATTGAAAATTGTAATATTTAACTAAACTAATAATATTAAAATATGTTCAAAAATGCAACTATTTCATTGAACATTTAATTATTTTGTTGGAAATTCAACAATTTTATCATAATTTTGTTATTATTTTTGGTCGAATTTGGTTAACAAATCATCGCTTTGCTTGAAAATTCGTTTTTTTGTTAACAATTGATTTTAAAAAACTTAAAATTCAAATATTTGGTGAAAAGTGTAACTGTTTTGTATAAATATCGTTTTTATAATTCAACTTTAATTTTTGTATACAAAATTTAACCTTTCTATTTTTGGTGAAAAATTGATCTTTTGTAGTTCAACAATTCAACTATTTAGTGGAAAATTAATGTTTGATGTTCAAAATTTGTATTTTTTGGTAGTAAATTAATTTTATTTGTTGGGAATTTATCAACTATTTGGTTCAAAATTGACCTTTTTCATAGAAAGCTCGTCTTTTTGACTTGAAACTTCAACATTTTGAATATTATTTTTTCATTGAGCGGATTTTTTTTCAATTCATCTCTTTTGGTACGAATTTTCTCTGTTTTGATTAATATTTTCGGTTAGAAATTCAATATTTCGTTGAAAATTCAACTAGTTTGTTGAAAAAATGATTATTTTCTTCGAAAATTCAACTGATTTCCTGAAGAGTCATTTTTGGGTTAAAAATTCAATTTTTTTATTAAAGAGTCGTCTTTTTGAATAGAAAATTCGTTCTTTTGAATTGAAAGTTCAGCTTTTTTTTGAAAATGCAATAATTGTCTTCTAATAAATTTGTCTTTATTGCCTGAAGATTTAAGTACTTGGTACAGGAATATTTTCTATTTACCTTAAGCTCCTTGCTTTTACGGGCATCATCAACTTCTGTCTGGAATATTTCTTTTACATTAGAAAGATGACTTTGGATTGAGTCCGTAAACTTGTCCTCACAAGTATCAGTATTTGTTTTCTTTAATCTTGCATCTTCGAGAATATCCTGAATAACAAAGAGAAATATAAGAACTATTTAATCTTTGAAATGCTTATAACTTTTATTAGTTTCTATCCATTAACAATAATTTTCACAAATATTATTGATGGGGGATTTTTTCGACCAGGTGAATAATGAATTATTTTGATGTCTTTTTTCTTATTGACTGGTCTAGATTTTGTGTATGAACATTAAAATAGATTCCTTGAGGACACATTCGTAACATATTTCTCGGGAAATAATTAATTTCATTAATTAATCTAATTTCAGTAATTTCCACCTCAAATTATTTTCAAAATTGAAATTTTGTTTGCGAACTGACCTGGAATGCTTCCTTGGTGGTTGTCACGTAGGCTGTTGCTTGATCCACTGATTGATTATACAAGGTATCCAAGTCGCTATCCAGATCTGCATGAACTATCTGTAATTTTTTTTTTTCGTTATTCTTTTTTGAAGCAATTTTGGTTGAATTCTCTCAAAAAAGACAACAATAATTTTGTATTGTATTTGCTTCAGGGTCAAAATGGTGGAGAATTTTTTTTTTACACTGGAACCTGGATATAATAACGGTTCTGCGCATGGCTCGCTGTGACCTTGATACTAAGTCAAGAAAATTCAACCATAAGCAGGCAGGGCCACATGAATCATTTTTGTTAGATTTGGACACATGAGGCAACCTGTTGCAACGAACGCGCTGATAGCGCGGCCCTCAGTCTGTTAGTCACGCTTGACTGAGCTTATAACCGTCTTCTTCTTCATTAACGTTTGATAGTGCGGTTTCTTCTGAAATGTTTAACTTTTTACCCGCTTTTTACTTAGTACATTGATAAATAATGCAAGTTAATAAACATAGTTTTTTGAACAATTGATTATTTTTTATATCTTCTATTCAAAGAACAAATCTTCTCTTACAGTTAGATAAGTGCTAAAAAGTTGAGGGTTTTTCTGAATATGAGTATAAGTTTATAACTATCTTCTCTTAGAGTAATGCTTGGCAGTTGCTTTTTTCTGATATCTTTAATTTTGCTTTGACTTTTTAGTTATAAGCAAATAATAAGTGAACCTCAACAAGAATCGTTTTTTGAATAGTATTGTATTTTTTAAGTGAATTATTCTTGCTGTTTTGTCAACATTTTCAAAATATTATTTAAAAAAAAAGGCCATCTTACTTTAGTGATAAAAACAATGTATGGAATAATTAGGTGGGAGGAGTTAGTTTATAAATGACTCGTAAAAATTTTGTTTTGAATAACAACTCAAGAGGAAAGGTAGACTTACTGCATTCATTAAATTGCTTCCGGTACTCTGTTATCACTTGTAGTGAATATTTTTGTTGACTTTCATCTCAAGTAAGAAGGGAAATAATGTCAGGTATCAATTTTACAAATATCTGTTTTATTTAAAAAAACTATACTCAAGAAAAAGAAAGAGATTGTTTAAAATACGATTCTCTCTTATGTTTATTTATTATTTGTTCATAACTATAAAAGCAAAACAAAGTTAAACATTTCAGAAGAAACAGCAACTTTCTAAGACTTATCTAAGAGAATATAGTAAATAACAATAATAAATTGTTTATACAACCATTTTTATTGACTTGCATTAATTATTACATCACTGAGTGAAAAGTGGACAAAAAGTTGAAAATTTCACTTAAAAACACTTAACTATCTGGCATCATTGTAGAT
This sequence comes from Andricus quercusramuli, assembly GCA_932178445.1. Classification (NCBI taxonomy): domain Eukaryota; kingdom Metazoa; phylum Arthropoda; class Insecta; order Hymenoptera; family Cynipidae; genus Andricus; species Andricus quercusramuli. Next base: position 83,667 of record CAKNXH010062125.1, read on the forward strand.
GAGGATAGTTATAAACAATAATCATTTGTTTGAACAACTCTTTTTGCCAAATTTAATTGAATATTCAATCACTCCAAGGGAAAAATAGATGAATAGTTAAACATTTTACAAAAAACCACAACTTTCTATGATTAAGCAAAGCAAATTGATAGATATAATTTCTAATGATCATCTTTTTTAATCCTCAAGCGCGGTTTGGGATTTCAGCTTTCCGTTTTTCCGAGGATAAGTTGGCCAACTTCTCCTTGGAAATTTAAAAGTTAGAATTTCAAGCCAACACAACATGTTGGACTCAACAGAAGGATCTGTGGAGCAACCGAGGCCAGAAAATACGGAGATTGATAACAATGTTTTCCGCTCACCATCAATGTAACGTCAGGTGGTACATAACATGTCGGGCTCAACAGAAAATTCTTTGGCGCACCCTGTACCAGAAAAAACGGACTTTGCTGACAATCTTTGCCATTCGCCATCAATAGAATTTCAACAGTTATACAACATATTGGGCTGAAGAGTAGGATCTTGGGAGCAACCTAGGCCGGGAAATACAGAGTTTGATGAAAATGTCTTCAGCTCAGCATCAATGGAATATCAGAAGGTACACGGCATGTGGGGCTCAAGAGAAGAATCTTTGTAGCGCCCTGTACCAGAAAATACCTAAATTACTGAAAATCTTTGCTGCTCGCCATCAATGGAACGCCAACAGTAACACAACATGTCGGGCTCAACGGAAGAATCTTTGGAACAACCAAGGCCAGGAAATACAGAGATTGATGAAAGTGTTTTCTGCTCGCCACCACCGGAAAGTCAGGAGGTATACGACATGTCGGGCTCAACAGACTAATCTTGAGAGCACCCTACATCAGAAAGTACGGTCATTGCTGAAAATCTCTGCCGCTCGAAATCAATAGAACGTCATCAGTTACACAACATGTCGGGCTCAACACAAAGATCTTTAAAATAACTGGGTGCAGTATATACAGAAATCGATGAAAATATTCTCAACTTGCCATCAGTGGAACGTCAGGAGGTACACAGCATGTCGGGTTGAGGTGTAAAATCAATGGAGCACCCTGCACCAGAAAATATGGACATTACTGCAGATTATTTCCGCTCGCCTTTAGTGGAACGTGTGGAGTTAGGCAATACCATTCCACGTTCAGAAAGATGGAGAAAATTCATTAAATCACAGGCTAAACCAAAAGCAACCCTATTGAAAATTCCGACGTAGTATACGACGTAGTAACCGACGTAG
>CAKNXH010062126.1:8650-19555 GCA_932178445.1 Andricus quercusramuli
CTAAGGGAGCGTACTTAAATTACGTAACATCTAAAGGGGGGGGGGGGTCGAGAAATTTTGTTACAATTTGTTACTGTAGGGGGGAGGGGGTCCTTCACTCATGTACGTAATTTTTGCAAATTCGCAAAAACTTTCTCGTGAAGATTATCTTTTTAGTTATGAATTTTATTATTTGCTTGCAAATTTAACAATTCCCTTAGGAAGACATCGTTTTTTTTTTGCAAATTCAACTGTTTTGTTGAAAAATTCGTCTTTTTGTGTTGAAAATTCAAATATTTCCTAAAAAATTTACTTTTTGTTTAAAATTTGTATTTCTCTGTAGAAAAGTCTATTGAAATCCTTTTGGACGAAAAGTCACCTCTTTTTTTGAATATTTGTATTTTTGATTTAAAAATTCACCTGTTCAAGTAGAGTTTTAATTTTTCTTAGAAAAAAATGCAACTGTTTGGTTGAAAATTCAACAATCTTGTTAACAAGTCATACTTTTTGGTTAAAAATTCGACTATTGAGCAGGAAATTAACTTATAGTTTACAATTCTTATTTTGGTGTTAGAAAGTGAACTGGAAACTTCTTTGGATGGAAATATAATTATTTTTTTGAAGTATTTCTGGAATAAGAATGCAACTGTTCGGTTGAAAATTCAACTTTTTTTTGAAAATTTGTCTTTCTGATTTCAAAATTCATCTGCTTTCGCAGAAATTACATCTTTCTTGGATATGAATGCAACTTTTTGGTTTAAAATTCAACAATTTTGTTGAAAAGTCATACTTTTTGGTTGAAAATTCTGCTATTTTGTTGAAAATTTAACTATTTTGTAGAAAATTTGCTTTTTGGTTGAATTTAATATTTTGTCGTTAAAAAGAGAACTGAAATCTTTTCTGGATGAAAATTCAACTCTTTTTTTTAATTTTTTGTTTTCAATTAAAAATTCATCTGTTCCAAGAGAAATTTCATCTTTCTTGGAAAGAAATGCAACTGGTTGAAAATAAAACTATTTTCTTAAAAAGTCATACTTTTGGTTGAAAATTCTACTGTTCGATTGAAAATTTAACTATTTCGTACAAAATTTACTTTTTGTTTAGAATTCATATGTTGGTGTTAAAAAATGAACTGAACGCTTTTCTGGATGGAAGTTCAATTTCAAAAAAAAATTGTCCTATTCTTATTAAAAATTCATCTGTTGTAGTACAAATTTCATCTCTTGGATTTTCAACGAAATACTTGAATTATTTCGTTGAAAATTCATCCCCATTGGTTGAAGAAATTCGTTTTTTTGAATGAAAAATTCAATTTTTTTCGTAGAAACTTATTTTCTGTTAAAAAATTCACATTTTGATCTTGAAATATCAAGTGGAATCCTTTCCGGATGAAAATTGAACTATTTTTCAGAAATTTGCTTTCTTTTTAAATAAAAATTTATCTGTTTTAAGAGAAATTTCATCATTTTTTGATAAAAATGCAACTATTGGGTAGAGAATTCAACAATTTTGTTAGAAAATCATCTTTTTTTGGTTAAAATTCGTCTTTTTGGATTGAAAATTCAATTTTCTTCGTAGGAGCTTATTTCTAGGTTAAACATTCATATTTTGATAGTGAAAAGTCAACTAAAATCTTTTTTACGGAAAATTCAACTGTTTCTTTAATTTATCTTCTTAATTTATAAATTCATCCGCTTCGGTTCGATCGCTTCGAACACTTTGTCGTGAAATCATTTTTTTTTTGTTTGAAGAGTTATATTTTTAGTTGAAAATTTATCTCTTTGGTTGAGAGTTTAACTATTTTGTTGAAATTTATTATTTTTAAACTGAAAATTCATCTACTTGGGTGAAAGTTAAACTACATTGTTAAAAATTAATTTTCTTGAATAAAGGCTTTGGTTGAAATTTCACTGTTTAGCGGAGAGTTTTTTTTTGTCTAAGAATAATTTTTCAACCGATAATGTAACTTTTCCATTTTTTAAGATCGCTATTTTTTAGTTGAAAATTCTCCTTTTTTGGTAAAAAAAAAACAATTGTCTTCGTTCAAAATTTCATTTTTCTTGGTAAAAATGCATCAGTTTCGTGGAAAAATATTTTTTTGCTAAAGACATATTTTTTGTTTATAAATTCAATTTTTATAGAGAAAATTCGTCTTTCGCATTGCAGGTTCAATAATTTAGGTAAAATTTTCTTTCTTTAGTGAAAACCTTTATTTGTTGAAAATTCGTCTTTTTGGTTATTAAAAACTTTTTTTCTGTATAAATTCCATGTTTTTTGATTGAATATAAACTATGCCACTTTTTGTTGAGAATTTATATATTTAGGTTGAAAATTCAACTATTATTTTAACAATTTAATTATTTTGTTTGAAATTAAAGTATTTTGTTGAAAAGCCATCTTTTATAGTAGAAAAGACATTTTTTTGTATAAAATAAATTAATTTTGAAAATTTAAAATTTGTACCTGAAATACTGTTTTATTTCGTTTATAAAAGATTCTATGTTAATAGTGTTTCAAGCTTAAAATGTTGGTATTTGAATTATAATGATCAAGGAAAATGAAACATTAGAAAAGGAAAAATTAGGGAATTTTGAAAATTAAGTTCTCGGACATCCTGTCTAATTCTACTAGCAATAACTAGTAAAACATTTTTGGGAACTAAAAATTACGTACAGGAAGAGGGGGGGGGGGGGGTTGAATATTTTGTTACCGTTTGTTACAGGAGGGAGGGGGGATCTCAGAGAGGGCTCATAATCTGTTACGTAATTTAAGTACGGCCCCTAACCATCAATGATAGTCATCTTCAGTTGCCTATAGTTCTAAAATTTACTGAACTGACGTGTTATCCATATACGTACTTGGAAGATCAGTAGATTTAACGTGGTTTTCATTAAAATATAGGGTTCTTTTTTCTGCGTGTAATTTGAATCGATTACAATTTTCCAGGCTTCACAGCCCAGGGCTGAAACCCTTTGAAAAAAATTGTTTCAACATTTGGTTTCAACAAATTTGTTTTTCAAATATTTATTCTCGAAAATTTATCTCAACAATTTTCTTTGGCTTAAGACGATGTCAGGGTACCGTGCCATGCCTGACGGCCCTACTGAACCTTCCTATTGTAAGGCGCTCGAACTCAAGCTCGAAACTCGGCGGGGCGGTGTGGTGCTCAACCGGAGGCTAATACATTATGTTACCTATACGAACTCTGTTCCGCACCACCACTGAGGTCGAGTAGAAGGCGCGTTTTTTTCCGTGGTGTTCCCCAGTAGGCCTAATCCACTTGTCAATAAAGCATGCGATTTGTTTTTGTTATGAGGAAGAGCTTAATTAGAATGCAATAGTGTGGATAAAAATAATCCACTTGTCAATGAAGAATGCAATTTTTTTTTGTTTTTTTTTTTGTTTTTTATAAGGAAGAGTTTCATTAGCATGCATTAGTGTAGATAAAAATAAAGAAGCGCGCGTGTAACATGAAAGAAAAGTTCTTCCACTGACATTGGACCGTTGCGACTCGATTTCCTGCATGAATATTCCTGCCCGGTAATACATTTTCCTGGATAATTGCATGTATACGGAAAATTTCGTAGGCACGGACAGTTCTTAAATTTTAAGGTTTATGAATATTTTTTTTCGTGTATTATACCATCTTACAACTTTTGCTAATGACATGAAATTTCATGTTTAATGAATTCTAAGAAGTGTAGTCTCTAATCAAGACAAAATCAAAACTACACGAGAGCCCCGATAGATCAACAATCTCGTGGGTAGCCTGAAAGTAGCCTTGTTCATATAGCGCGTACAGTGAAACGTAAACAGTCAGGGCCGCCTGAACCGTTTCCATAATATTGCGCAATCTACTTGACTGAGTAGTAATGAACTGCGTCCCTTCAGAGGCGTACTCGCAACCGTCTCTCGTCCTGCCACTTGAGGAGCTGCGGGGACCAGCAATTCTAGGAATTCATATAACGCGTGCGATCGCGCGTTCAAATAGTGAGGCTCCGGTGTAAATATTTGTACCCAGGTAGGGGAAAGTGGAGTATGGTGTCAGGGCGGGGCACGGTGACACTTCCTAATAATGCTCGTGTTTCTTGAGTTTTATATTACTTTTTTTTTTACATGAAGTAGCTTCCTTGAGTACCAAAGAAAGCTATGTCATGCAAAAGAATTAATATGAAAACCAACAAACACGAGTATTATTTGCAACTTTCCCCTACCTGATACATATTTACTGAATCTCGAAAGTGTTTGGTAAGCGAGATATATAGACTTGTTCCTGCAAATCCATAACAATACATTTCTCACAAATATCAGATAGTGGAATAATGTCTTTGTTTTTAGCAGATTTCGCTGTAACTAAGTGATCTACTTTCACGCTGCCTTGGTAAAACTGGCTTGTCAACAAACAATCGATCTCTGCAAAACTCTTTCCATTTACGCAAATAAACCTTAAAATTTTCGCGTATGCGCAGCATCGCAGGAAGACAATAGTATCGTTGGTTCTCTTGGGTCTCGTGTATAATACGGAATGAAGAACCATGTTGTTGTATACACATCGATTGAATATTTGCACTGAACACGCATCAGCTTGTAGGAACTCTGGTAAATCGCCTTTATATGGCTCCCTTCCCATGAACACAGCATCCTTGCATCTTATGTAATGCGTAGTCATACGTGGTAAAAATAGGTTATCACAATACTGTAAGCAAGCATCAGATTCCCCTAATTCATGCACGGTCTTGTGAATAATACTTCGCTGGAGTGTTCCTTCTGTCATTTGAAGGGAAAAACCATTTGGACCATTTACTTCTTGCTTCAAATGGAAATTCATGGATTCAAATGAAAACGTGGAATTTGCCCAGAGAGGCCCGCCATATCGCACGGTATCAACTGAGTGCCTTACAGCATGTATGTTGAATGTGATCGATTCTTCTCCATAATGATACTCTGTGTGCCGAACAAAATTCATCGGATCTTTTTCTAGTGATGCATATCGATCATTTTTAGACAAAATCGAGATTTGCTTGAAACATAGTTTGATGGAACTGAAATGTAATAGAGATCAAGAATATGCAATGAAAAAAGTCGATCGAGACGAGACGATCATCTCGACTGAGTGATCGTTCGTCTCGATGTGATGAGTATGGTGTTCAAGTTTTTAATTTAATCTGATGAGATTTTTGAAAAATTTTAAAATGATCGATATGCATCACTATCTTTTTCACACTCCTGTAATTCCTTTTCAGTTATTTCCTTCTTCAGAAGTTTGAACATGCTTCTGCTGTATAGAACAAAGTGTTTCAGTGCTTCATCATTCAGTATTCCAGATAAACAAGGTACTGCGAAGAATAAAATCCATGAACGCCACTCAGATGCTTTCCATTTGCTATGGTGGGTTATTATTGATCGCGCATCTCGGTGAATTTCATGTGTAGTAGTTAGTCTCAGGAGTCGCTCATCTACAGCTTTTTGTTGCTGTTTCGTTAAACGAAAAGGACTACCGATCTTTGTCCAATGGGTCCACATCTGCGGCCCTACGCCTGCGCAATCTCCATGCAAATAATCTCTTGAAAATCCCTAAACCATGTCAAAATCGGGTAAAAAAAGAAGAGATGATTCCCCTTTCACGCCATTAAACCATTGTTTACATTCAACCGCTTTTAAAACATCATTTGCGTGTTTCGCATCTGATCTAAGTTCTGAGCGATCACTTAATAAAAAACGCATCGATCCGACGTATTTTCCATTGGAATAGCACCAGGAACAACCGAAATGCCCATTAAATCTTACACGACTTTGTACAACAGCACGAGCAACAGTGTCGACACTGCATCCTACAACTTTAACTATGAAGTGCAAAGTTTCACCTGTACTATTTTGCCAATCGAAACCTTTTGCACCTAGCATTCTAGCCTGATCGACAAAACTTTTCAAATACAAGTTCATCATGTCAGGATTCGGCTCCGTCGTACCGTGCCACATGCTAACTAGCAAAGGGAACTTAAATCTCAATTTCGGCGGCAATTCATTTATATGTACATAGCCAGGCCAAAATGCTTCTTTGGAACTTTCATTCAACGGCGCTCCGTCCGTATTGAGCGTTAAAGTGAGGAGCAAGTCTCCTGCTGGTACTTGGGATAATAATTTTTTATATAAAATTCCATCATATACATCATATATGACATCATTTTGCTTTTCGTGATCATTTTGAGTGAGATTTGCCAATAAAGCGGGTCCCAGGGTTTCGTTATCTAATATACTTTTGATTTGATATTCAAGATTAACGGACAAAAAATAATTTTTCGATGACATGGACAAATCAAAAGTTTCGCGACATGAAGGACATGTTTCGGCGTGATTTTTGAAATTTTTCCTACTTTCCGATTTTCCTAATTCTTTGGCGCAGAAAGTGCAGTAAAAATGATAGGAAATGACATGGTCTGGGGGATTAAAAGCTTGTTTTAATAAATAATCGCTCACATCCCAATATTCGAAATCGGGGCCAGCAAAGGCTTTTGCCATCGTAATTAACGCTCTCCGACCTACATCAGGTAAATGAAATCGTACTGTGAATGACAAAATCATTAATGAAACTTCTGTCGTCGTAAGATTTGAATCTTGAAACATGATCGTTCTATCTCCGGTTAAATCATTTTTGACGCGTTTTCTTTCGAATTGTACTCTTTCATTTTCGTCCATAGCAGTTTCCTGTTCTGGAGTACTCGATGAAATTTCTTGAGGGTGAAAATTATCATTATTATTGCCAGCAGTGTTGCCAGAGATCGACGTATGAATTTCTTTATTCTCAGAATTACTATCTTGGACTTGGATCATATCTGAAATAGATATAATGAAGAAATTATTTTTCTATTTTCAATCTTATAAACCAGAATTCCACAAGAAGTAGAATTTGAAAAGAAATATTATAAATTAAATAAGAAAAAAGTAACGACAAGGGTGCCACATGACACATTTTTAATGTTTATAAAGTAACGCTAACGTTCATGCGCTACATTTGTGTTTTAGATCATATTTTCTAATTCATTGAAATAAATTCAGAAAAGCATTGAGATGTATTGCGTCATCAGCGCAAATAGAATACGTATGAGAAAGCATGGTTAAGGCCCATCAAATTCACGAATAAACCCTTACGAATAAAAATGCATGAATTAACTAGTATTCCAGCCTATCTGCATTGCTACGGAAAACATTGCATAAGTGCCAGTCCGCCACTGGTTCCTCATTTCACTCATTTGCTCCATTGATCTTAGCAATACGATTCTCGAAATAATCCCGAAATCGCGATAACTGCGTTGACATTTTTCTCGATACTTTTTTTATTGGGCTCATTTAAACAGGATAAAGCTTCAAACCCAAGATTAACATTTACAGATTTTATAAATAATACAGATTTTAGACTTACCCACGTCTTCACTACTTGATGCACTCTCTTTTTTTTCATTATGTTTATTGTCTACAGAGAATCATGAAAAAAGTTTCATTTGAAAAATTAACTTGCAAAAAGTGTGAACCCGTTAATATTCTGACTTTTTATATGTATATGAAATTTGTAACGATGTATTCAGAAATATAATTCAAGACGACGGTAAAAAAATGTATTTCATATATGAAGTATACATATCCACTAGGGTGGTTCAAAAATGCATGACAACATTTTTTTTCATGCTAGAGGGCAACGACCCCCCCCCCCATTCAGGTGAAAATCCACAAAAAGAAAATTTCTAATTTTTTTTTTCGTTTTTTTTTTATTTTAACATGTAAAATGCATGGGGAAAGACCACTTTTTCCAGTTTTTGAAATAATTTCTTAGGGTTTGAAAAAATGTGACGTGAAAGTATGGAGGCTTGTAGAGAATTATCCAGCCGAGAATTTCATCATCAGACGTACGGGTTTGACACCCCTAACACACCCCCATGAGTCCCTGAAAACTACCCATAAAAGCAAAAATATCAATTCTCCATAACAACTACCTTTTGGGCACTGTATTCCCGTATTTTTTTAGCTAAAACTATTTATATTGGTCTAGTGGAATATTGATTAACATTGCTCTATTACTTTTCAATTATTTAAATGGAATTTGTTTAAATAATCTTTTTCGAAAATCCTTTTTTTTCATAAAAATTATTAATATTGGTCTACTGGAATATTTATTAACAGTAATTGATTAATTTTCAAATATTTAAACAAATAGAATTTGTTTCTCAATTTTTTATCGAAAATTCGTTTTTTTCCTAAAAATTATTACTATTGGTCCAGTGGAATATTTATTAACAATAATTTATTAATTTTTAAATATTCAAACAAACGGAATTTGTTTGATAATTTTTGTTCGAAAATTCGTTTTTTTCTTCAAAATAATTACTATTTTCCTAGTGGAATATTTATTAACAATAATTGATTGATTTTAAATTATTTAAACAATTGGAATTTGTGTTAATAATTTGTTTTTCAAATTTGCATGTTGAAGAAAAATTTTTCACACATGTTTAAGAAAAATTAAGTAAACAAATGGAATTTGTTTGGAACTTTGCAAATTAATTAACAAATGTTCATAAACATTCCACTGAAGAAATTAAACTACAATTCAAAAATTTCGAAAGAAAATTTTTTGAACAAATTCCATTTGTTTAAATAATTGAAAGTTAATAAATTATTCTTAATTAATATTCCACGAGACCAATAGTAATAATTTTGAGGAAAAAAAACAATTTTCGAAGAAAAAAATTGAAACAAATTCCCTTTGTTTAAATAATTTATAATGAATTGAGCAATGTTAATAAATATTCTACTAGACCAATATAAATAATTTTAGGTGAAAAAAGATGGGAATACAGTGCTGAAAGGATCGTTTTTATGGAGAATTGATATTCTTGGCTTTAAGGGTACTTTTCAGGGACTCGTAGGGGTGTGTTATAGGTGTCCAACCCATATGTCCGATACATGAAATTCTTCGTTGGATAATTCTCTGCAAGCCTCCACACGTTCCTGCCACATTTTTTCAAATCCTAAAAAATTATTTTGAAAACTGAAAAAATTGATTTTTCCCCATGCATTTTACATGGGAAACTTCAAGCCAAAACCTGCAGCAGTTAAAATCGAAAAAACAAAAAAAAAAAAATTAGGGATTTTCTTTTTTCGTATTTGGAACAAAAAAAAAGGGGGGTGGGGTCGTTGTCCTCTAAGAAAAAAAATTGTTTTTGAGCCATCTTAATATCCACGCATCCATGAGTATCACGGCCCTGCCAGTAGATAGACTCAAACTGAATGGAGGCGTCGATATAAGGTATTCGAATATACTTTCATTCAGAGATAAATTTACATTGAACAAAACATTTTCTGCATTTACGGTCGTTAATATCTAAATTTCAGAATTGAATTATACGTTTTTAAATCCCGATGGGAATCCACATACATTTTGGCACAGAGAAAAACTGGACATCTCATAATCATCTTCTGACGTTTCAAGTAAAGTTAGTAAAGTGTATCCTGATTTTCAAATTCGGAATTTATGAATTTTGCTTCTCACTTGCGTGTGATACGATCCTACTTTTCAAGTTTCTATCCTCGTTTTTCTCTTACAACTGTATGAAATTATCTCACACTTACAACAGTCATTCACAGTTTGTTTACTGCTTCCATTATAGGCCTCAATTCATGGTAATAATAAGACTTGATTTGAGACTTTCTTCTACAATCACGCTTTAAAACCTTCTCGGTTAAGTTTTGAAAAAATAATATCAATTTTATGCAAAAAAAAGCAAGAAAATCCGCCAAAACGAAACAAACTTGTTGAAAAGAAATTCTCTATGTAGTAAAAAAGTATCATAATTATAAAACGACCCAATTGAAAGTTAATAATAAGACGAAAGGAAATTACAAAATAAATTACAGAGAATATTTTGTCCTTGTGGAACATCTTGAAACTTTGCATTAGGTGCCCCGGAAATTCGTGCTCGCGAGGGTAGACTAGATGGTTAATTTTTACAAAAAATTTTGACATGACCTTCACAGGCAACTTTTCGAAAATAGTTTTTCCTTCTGCACACCGATGAAACTTGACAGTATGTGACTAAAAACTCGCGCTCTTAGGGCCAGACAGACAATTTTCACCCGAAAAAGAAATATGTGACGATTTTGACTCTACGCCATTATATGAAAAATTATAGGAAAATAATTATAGAAATGAATAATAATGAAATATTGAAATACTTATTGCAAAAAGGTATTAGATATGTACACATACTCTTAAGTTTCATTACACCAACAATGTTAAAGGAAGCTTCTTTTAAATATGTAAACATTAAAAAATGTTATATTTAGAACAAATGAATACGAAAAAATGAAATGAAGAATTCAAAAACATATTTGAGAAAAAAATATTTAGTTTTCTACGCAGCCAACTGCATCTCCGATTCATGGATTTTTATATTTTTTGAATTAGCTATGTGGCTTCTTGAGTTTAAAATTTCATTTGAAATTAAAACGTCATTTTCCGTTTTTTGTTTGATAAGAAATACGGGGGAAACACGGAAAAAGGTGAATCATTAGCAGAACTCTCTAAACCAGTAGTTCTAACTATTTTAAATTGAAGCGCAGCTTTTCGTCGGCGAACTTTGTTAAAATTACTATTTTGTGTTCAGGCAAGTTAAAATGACTTTTTAAAAGAGTAGCATGAACAGTTTCAAATAGTAGGATGCACTGCACCACTCGGTAACCTTCCACAATCAGCGAGAATTTCGTGTAGTATGCCTTACTTCTGTGAAGAGTAACTTTGCCGATTTCACATTGTAACGCATATATGTATATGTATAATGTATATATATATATATATATATATATATATATATATATATATATACATTATACATATACATATATGCGTTACAATGTGAAATCGGCAAAGTTACT
>CAKNXH010062126.1:25715-42927 GCA_932178445.1 Andricus quercusramuli
AATGTCAGAACGAATACATGGGCTAAAAACTTGGCTCGACGAAGCGCCTTAAGACTACCGACTGCTAGGCGACAGATTCAGGTATAGATGTGGGTTCGAAACCCCGTAGCGTTAGAAATTTTATTTTTAATATAATGTTGAGAGATGTAATATATGTATTCATTCTAAGCAGGGCAATTAACATTTATGGACAAAATACTCGCAATCAATTATTAATTATTTTTTAAATACTTTTTTTTGTTACATCAATAGAGCATAGCAATAGTGGTACTGCGCCAGTGGTGTACTCTTACCTGGGTAGTACCCGACTAGACCCCCAACTAGATCCCGACTGGGATAAGTGGGGTCATCCGGCCAGCCCCCAAATAATTCACCGTGACGAACTGGTCGCCTACTGGCCAGTTGACCCGACTAGCCCCCGACTTGAAGTGGGGCCAACTGGTCTGGTACCCGACCAGCCCCCCATTTGCATTTCCCCGCGGGAAGTGCAAGCACAGAAGCTTACACATTTGATCGCACGCTCAAACGTTTTGAAAATTCGCCCCTGCTTGGGAATCGAACCCTACCTAACTACCTAAAACCTGTCCTGATTCCTAAATCTAGCATACACGTTAGTAAGTGAGCTACGGAACCGCTTACATTTTTCTGACAAACTCTGGGTCAAGCGGTTCTCTGAGAAAAACGTGTTCAGCTAAGAAATGATAATAAATGTTTATTTAAAATTTTTTTAAATATTCTCTTACAGATGATATCTAATATTTTGTAACGAGTTTGAGGAAAATATTTTGCTTCGAAGTATTCACTCACACAGTAAATATATTATTACTAATTTATATGTTCATATTACTATAAAATGATTAAAAGTACATTTTTTAAAAAGTATGTACACATTTTGTATTATTGAAAATTAAGACTTTAAAAAAAGTTTTCGAATGAAATTGTTGGAATTTTTAATTTGATTTTATTATCTCACTTTATTTAAAACGCAACATTCATTTATATAACAGGTATATAAATATAAAATAGTTCAGACATCACAATAATATATCAAATGGAAAATCGAAATCGCTATTTTAAGATTAGAAAAACGTTGAATAGTGATTAAAATTTACATTTTTGGCAAAAATAAAATTTTTCTCATGAGATAAGGGGATGCTCAATTAGAATAAGAGCTGTTCAATACAAAAGAAAAATTCGGTACCTAGAAATTAATATTAAAGATGCCGATATCACAGTAGTATGTTAGATTTCATTGTTGTCAAAAATATGAAAAAAAATGAGAAAAAAATTTTGTTTTCATGAAATGGTAGTAACTTCTACAAATATCAATTTCAGACGGTTAAAAAAATTAATACTGCCTTAAAATTGGAAATCAATTTCGACTAAAATTGTATTACAATTTTTTTTTATAATATTCAGATAATTATTCTTTCAAGAAATAATATGCCGAAATTTAAAAAATCATAAGCAGAAAATTCCGTAGTAGAAATAACGTCTAAAAAGTATTTTTTTATGTATAATTCTTCAGAATATTTTTAAATTCTGATAATTTTGTACAAAACAAAAAAAGCAGTATTGAAGTATAAAGTAGAGTCATTCGCCATGTTTATTTATAATAATTGTCTCAACTAATATTATGATGAAAGAGAAAACATAAAATAGTTGGTTTATATAATACACTGATATAATACACTGATCGCGCACTTCGTGGTTCGTGTTATATGTTCTTCATATACAAATTACTAAATTTGCATTTGATTTCAAATGAAGAAGAATGATATAATTTAGGCGAAAAGTTTGTAATTTTTTTTGCATGTATAATTTTTTTCCATTCATCTGTTTTCGTACCTTGCATTGTTTTTTCAAAAATTTGATTTTTTTTCACTGTCAGTGAATTTTTTTCGTAGCTTGTGCTATTCGTCTACAAATTAAAATGTTCTATTTTCAATGCTGTTTTTTTACGAATGAAACAAAAATTACGCGTCATAACAAAAAGTGAATAGTACAAATGTGTAGATCTTTTTTAGGTGCACAATTGTATAGTCAAATCATCTTTTGTCGTATCTTGCATAGTTTGAAAGCAAAATGGAATTATTTATTTTTTATTATTTTTCGAGTTATTTTTTTTGTCCGATCCAAATTTGAAATTTTGATTTTTCAAAAAAATTCAAAAATTTGTTCTGAAAATATTGTAGGGTGCTCAAAAAGCAACGTTTTTCTCCTCCTGACTTTTTTCCATATCGTGCGTTTTTCGGGCTGAAATGTTCATTTTCGTATGTTTTTTGGAATTTTGAAAATGCTAAACTCCGGTAATTTTTTTTATCATCAGAAAAAGTCATTGGGATATTTTGTTCATCTTTTCGCGTACTACTAATAACCGTATGTAGACTTTTCAAATCTTGAAAAACGTGGTCTTAAAAATTTTCAAAATGTGCTCACTTTTTGAATTTGCATCCAAAATAGCTGGTTAACGAACTAGTTTGTTCTTTGCATGCCATTAAAAAGTGTGCCAAAGCAGAATCCAATCTAATCAATTACAAATTTTATTTTATTATTAGAAGTAATTTGTATTACAAAAAACAGCAAAAAAATTATAATTAACGCCACAAAATCGGAAAATTCAATTTTTCAATAATAGGATTTTTTTGGGACCCTATACAAGAAACTGATAAGCGTGAAATTTGGAAAGTAATTTTCAAATCGTATTTTATGACTAATTTTTAAGATAAATGTTGATTTACAATTCGATTCGCCTAATATTGACTATTCTGGTTGAAATATTTACGTGGTAACTTCATGGGTTTCGCGGAACCTCTAAATATAATTTTAAAAAACGCATTTTTTTCTGTGAATTCAAACAAATTTGGGGGTGATACACATGAAAATTCGAAACAAAACTTAGGACCAATGTAGAGTAGTCTCCACTCCACGTGGAATACCGCTTGCTGGGGGTCTTGTCGACATTGGCCCAAGTACCTGGAGCTGAGTAAATCTGCAAGGCTCATGTGTTCGTGCACCCTGGATTCCGAACCAGTGTTTCGAAACTTTTTCCGCACTTTTCAGGGAGGGACACGGCCGCCACCCTACAATTTTTTCACAATACTGGAACCCAAGGGGGATACTTGACTGCCGGTCATGTGGGCGGTTGCATGCTTCGCGCGACCTTTCCATTGTGAGGATTAGAGCCGGTTGAGAAAAATTGTACACTTGAACGATGCAGATTCAGTCAAAAAATATAAAACCACGAATTTTATATTAAAAATGTGTAAAATTCCTGGTCAAGAAAGAAACTCACTGCCATTAATGATTTTTCCACGTCTCAAAAAATTCCCGATCATTTCCCGGCTTCCCGGTCCAGCGACCACCCTGTTTTTATATGTATGGGCATTATTCATTAAAAAATTAAAAAATTGAAATTTTCGTCACATATATTTCTCAAATTTCAATCACAGTAAAATTGAAGAATACTATTACATTTTAGTTCCATCTGATTATGTTTGAAGCAAATCTCGATTTTGTCCACAAATAATCGACACGCATCACTAGTTGCGTGACAATTTTTTAATTAAAAACATCAGAAAAGTAGAAAAATAATTTCTATCTATTAATGCACTTTTATACTCGTAACAAGTAATGAGTAAGAAATCATTGGGACTATCAATGAGGGCATCTTTTAAAGTTACGAGAGAAAAAATGTTCAATTTTTTTTTTCAGTTTTCAACGTCTATAAGCAATTGCAAATTATTGCTTTTTTGTTATAATTAGAGATTTTCATTCAGCATGATTTTTTTGTAGCATTACATAAATAGCAAACGATTTTTCGGCTCATGATATACTAGAAAAGTAAAGTAATACTTATTAAAAATTTGTTGAAAATGTAAATTACGCCAAAACTCGTCATTGAGTGATATTTTTGAGTAAAAATTGATATTTTCGCCCCCTACAGGTCGAAACAATTTGTAAAATTTTCTTAACTATACCTGGAATTTCTCATTCATGTTCAATAACTTTTCAGCAAATTTTATAACAATCAATGACACTGTTTTCCAATTGTCACCATAAAAAATTCAAAAGAATGCTTTTCTTCGTCCCAGAAGCTGTTTTTCAAACAAGCCTATTATCTTCTCTACGAATTTTTGAAGTATTTACTATATTTCAAGTTTACATCTACAACTTTCATTTATATCTCAATGATAATACTCAAGGAAAATGATTGAAAACGGGACTGATTTGATCTTTGTATCTCAGATAAAAAAAACAGTAGTACTTACAAATGTGAATAGTAAAAAAAAAGTTTTTTCAAACATTTAACTTATTTGATAATTGAGAAATGAAGTAAATTATGTGAAACTCAAAAATCGCATGACTGTGAGTTTGAATCATTTTCGTTGTGTATAGTCATTATCATTTACTTTGCAATAATGAGATATCAATTAATGACAGTTGTAGAAGTACTGAAAAATAGTTTTTACTTTAAACATTCTTAGATACTATACGCTTCATTGAAGAGAAACAGCTTTGGGTGCTACGAAGATTTTCATTGTTTGATATGAAATTTGCAGAGAGCTTGTTGAACATGCATTGGAACTTAAAAATATAGTTACGAAAATTTTATACAATTTTTACGACTTATAAGGGGCGAATAATATAAATTTTTGTGTAAAAATAGTAAAAAAAGGCGTTGTTTCGGGCTGACTTCCTTTTTGTGTTAAAAATGTGAATAATCTTTTTCTATATCAGGAACCGAGCCAAATTTATTGTCTGCTGGTAATATTATGCAGAAAAAATGATCTGAATGACAGGTTTTTAATATACATTTGAATTATTTTTAGGTTTTTCAAAAACAGTATACAGGGTGTCCCACCACCTATGAACATGCCGGTACTGGGTGATAGAGGACAAAAAAAGAAACAGAAAAGTCCTGTGGCAAAATTTGATCTGGGCCTTAGTTTAGGCACAGTAAAGCTTCAAAGTTGGGCATAATGAACCAATCAGAATCGAGCTTCAGCAACCACTTGTTTGTCTCATAAGTGTTAAGACAGTGTACGTGCTGGCGGTTCACTTCAGCTCCCGCAAAAATTTCACATCGTTGATCTTTGATTGTTTCTAGAAGACGCGAAATTAGAGCCTTTAACTTTTTTAAATTCTTAGTTGCTCTTGCAAACGTTTATTACCGTCCTTAAAATAACATAACATTTGCTCAACCTAAAAAAAATGAATTTCAATTTAATACAGAACTTTCCTGACATTTTGTTACATTTTTTTTTTAAAACCAACAAAGTAACTTGAAAATCGGAAAAACAAAACAAACTTTTGTTATAGAAAATTAATTAATAATTCTACGATAAGTAATTCTTTGCGATTCATTGCAAATTTTTTTGTTACATTCATTGTGACAAATTAAAAAAAATTAAAAATGGTAAATCCAAAAAAACTTTTGTTCTTTAAAACTAACCAACAAAAGGCTAAGATAAAAAAACACATTTTTGACCCCCAAAAGTAATTCTTTGCGATTCGTTGCAAATTTTTGATACATTTATTATTACAAAAGCAATAAAGAAATCTAAAGCTGCGAAAACGAAACGAACTTTTGTTCTTTAAACTTAACTAACAACCCTAAAATAAGAGACACATTTTGTACCAAACGAAAGTAATTCTTTGCGACTCGTTGCAAATTTCTGATACATTTATTATTACAAAAACAATAAATAAATCTAAAGCTGCGGAAACGAAACGAACTTTTGTTCTTTAAACTGAACTAACAACTCTAAAATAAGAGACACATTTTGTACCAAACGAAAGTAATTCTTTGAGATTCATAGCGAACTTTTTGTTACATTTATTGTAACAAAACCAACAAGAAATTTAAACCGGAAAAACCAATCAAACTTTTGTTCCAGAAAATAAATAAAGAAGTCCAAGATAAGAAAACTCATATTTAAATCCCCAAAAGTAATTCTTCGCAACTCTCTATACAATTTTTGTTACATTTAATGTAACAAAACTAAACAAAGAATTTAAAGCTCGGGAAACTAAACGAACTTTTTTTTTTAATAACCATCTAGTTTAAAATTCGAAAACACATTTTAAACCTCCAGAAATAATTTCCACAAATTTAGATTTCTTTATTGTTTTTGTAATAATAAATGCATCAAAAATTTGCATCGCATGCAAAAGAATTACTTTTGGTGTTAAAAATGTGTTTTCTTATCTTAGACTTGTTGGTTAATTTTAAAGTTCAAAAGTTTGTTTGGATTTCCCATTTTTAATTTTGTTTAAGTTTGTTACAATGAATGTAACAAAAATTTTTGTAATGAATCGCAAAGAATTACATATCGTAGACATCACAGAGAATTTCTTTTTGAGGTTTGAAAGGTTTTTTCTCATCTTAGGTTTGCAGATTAATTTTGAAGAACAAAAGTTCGTTTGGTCTTCTGAATTTCAAACATCTTTGTTGGTTTTCTTACATGAAATGTCAAGGAAAGTTCTGTATTAAATTGAAATTCATCTTTTTTAGGTTGATCACATGTTATGTTATTTTAAGGACGGTAATAAACTTTTGCAAGAACAACTAAGAATTTAAAAAAATTTTAAGGCTTGAATTTCGCGTCTTGTAGAAACAATCAAAGATCAACGATGTGAAATTTTTTCGGGAGCTGAAGTAAACCGCTAGCACGCAAACTATTTTAACACTTATGAGACAAACAAGTGGTTGCCAAAGCTCGATTCTGATTGGTTCATCATTCCCAACTTTGAAGCTCTACTGTGCCCAAACTAAGGCCCAGATCAAATTTTGCCAGAGGACTTTTCCGTTTCTTTTTTTGTCCTCTATCACCCAGTACCGGCATGTTCATAGGTGGTGGGACACCATGTATAGAAACATGTAAAATTACTATTTTTCAAAACTTGGTTATGAAGAACGCCCCTTTAGAGGACTTTGCAATAACATGCTGTATAATTTTGCTTTATGATCTACCGTTTACAAGAAAAAATAATTTTTCTGTAAAAACGGACAAAAAAGCGACGAGTGACCTCTACATATTATCTGATTTTTTTCATTTCACGTGTCATATTTTGAACCTAAAAGGAACGAAAAATCGAGGATGCAATATGAGATTCCGACTTCATTTTTTTAAACACCCTTGATACACATACATGATGCTTGAACTCCTCCACTTTATATCTGATTGAGTGTTTGAAAATATGCGTCATATACTTAAAAAATTGCACTTTTTCCTTTTTCCGTACTTTTTATTCTACGAGGGAATCAACATGTTTCGAGGTCGACTTAAACCTCCTCATCAGGGATTATTTATAGGGATGACTAAAGGTGTGAGTAATTAATATACCTGTAAAGGAAATATTTTTTACATTTAGTGTGAAATATAAATTAATAAGTTTAATGTGAAAACAAAAAATTAAAAAGTTTGGGATAGGGTAATTTATTGGTTAACGTAATTTTCTTTGACTAAATAATAGATAAATTTACCTTCATTGAAAACAATGAATTTCTCAATAATTTTTTTTTTATATTGAACTTAATTCATTTATATTTCACACTGAATGTAAAAAATATTTTCTTTAAAGGTATATTAATTACTCATCCCTTTAGTTAGCCCTATAAATAATCCCTTATGAGGATGTTTAAATTGACCTCGAAACATGTTGGTTCCCTCGTAAGTATAAAAAGGACGGAAGAAGGAACAAGTGAGATGTTGGTTTTTGGTTGACTTTTTCCATTTTTCCCCTCTTTTTCATTATGTTATTTTGTCTCTAATGAGCCGAAAAGTTAAATAGTCTTTGAATTATATTTTTTGATTATGAATCTTTTTCTAGCTTTTTCGCGAAAATTATTCATGATAAAAAGAACTTCATTTCTATCTGAATTAACCCATTTTTAAATAGAGACACTCAAATCATGATTCTTTCCAATCTGCAGGGTTGCTTATAAATAATTTAAGATTTCTTTAAAATGAGTTTACATACTTTCACCTCAATTTTACTGTAAGAAATCTTTCTTCTTCTTTTTTATCAACAGATTTTTGTAAAAAAGAATATATTGAATTTCGTTAATGTATAGATACTTTGGAATATTTTGGATTGTTTTCTTTTCCTACTTGGAAAATTTAATAATCTAAATAGATTGGTATCAGAATCACCTACAAAAAAAGAAGCAATGATTTTTAATTACATTTTTACGTCACTTTCTTACCTGTGAATGTTAAGGTTAAACCCATTTCTTTGAGTATCTTTTTCCACCGTCTTTCTGTAGTAGGATGTACATTACCAGCTTTGTAATTTTTTTGTAAAACTTGAAAGTATCTGGTCGGCACTTTCCCAGATGTCTGATGTACTTTTCGTATTTTACCCATGCTTCGCTAAAAAAATGTGTAACGTTACTTTTACAATAATATGTAAACCTTTAATTGCTATATTAGTACAGTTGTTTTGCCTCCAAACTAATTTTTCATCACCACCCAAGATAAAAAAAAAAAATGTGCGCCCAGTGTGAAAAGGGAAATTCACCGTCCATTTCGTTTGAACTTAATAATATTTCGCAATGAAACTTTTTTTCATAGATTAAGCAGCTGAAGAACTATAAATGGAATTTTTTTTATTTCTAAAATTTGAAATTGAATTTTTTAATGCTGTCAACAGTTAAACAATCGTTCCCCACCAGCAAAAAAAATATTTCCTCCTTTCTTTTTTCTTTAATTTTTCCAAACTGTAAGCTCAATTTTGTATGGAACGTTCTTTTTGCCTTTCCTGGAAAATCATCCTTTCCAAGCGACACCATTAAATTATCAATATTATTTCATTAGCTGAAATTGAATAGCATTCAAAGCATAATGAATTTCTTTTTGTACATATTCGTACTTAAAAGTTGATTGAATTTATTGAAATCCGAAATAGCTCCGTTTTGAGCTATTTTGAGTTTGGTACCTGTTCTCTCCACTTTTATTGTAACCCAAGCGCTCTGTTCGGTTCCCAATAGGCCCCAAACACTATTCCCTAATGGAATAAGACCCATTCATTTTCGTACTCTGTTGTAAGTAGTGAAGTGTCTATTCTTTTTTTTTAACTTCGTGATTCAGTGCAAAGTAGTGAAGTTCAAAAGTGGAGTGACAGTTGGATTATAAATTTGCAGGACTTTATTCGTTTAATCTACCAAGATGCCAGGAACAACAACTGATGATCTTTCAAGTAAGTATTTCAGAAAACCTTCATTAGCAATAACAGTATTATATTCATATTGAGTTTCAGGAGCCAATAATTGTTAAAAATATAGGAAAACTATGCTTTCGGGATGAAAATTGTTGTTTTTCAATGGAAACTGAACTGTTCCATTTTTGATTAGGAAATATAAGTGTTTTTTTTTAAATTTATTTTTGGCAAAAATTCAATTTCTTGTTTAAAAATACAATTGTTTCGTTGATGGTTACAATAATTTGTTGAAATTTTGTATTTTTTGGTTAAATTCAATTGAGTTTCATTTAGAATTAGAATATATATGCTTTTGTGGAAATATCGACTCTTATATAGGTCCATTTTGGTAGCACCTCCAAAATCGAATTTAAAAATTTTTCATAGCTCAGAATTTTGGGGTTTTTTAGGGCATTTTTTGGGTCCTAATTAAAATTTGTGGGCTCCTTTACTTTTTTCAAAAAAATCAATTTTCTTGTGGAGGTGCTAGCTTACATTAACGTAGCACCTCCACTTCCTAAGAACACAAAATAATAAAAATGCAATTCTACCAGAATTTTGGGCTTTTTTTAGGCTCTCAGAAACCGTAAAAAAAAAATTACCTAAAACAACCCTTGAGCTCCAAAATCAACTTCCTTCAAAAAAATTTGAATTTTTCGCGAATATAATCCAGGCATGTTTTTGGGCTTTTTTGGGCTCCTCGAAAATACCCACTCCGATTTTTGGGCGCCAACCCTCAAAATTAAAAATCAACCCCTTAGCACAATGCAGATATAACTTTGTGAAAAAATAATCTTTTTTGAAATTTGACAGTGTGGATAGAGTCTCTGATTTTTGGGCTCCTCGAAAATACTCACTCCGATTTTTGTGTTCCAACCCTCAAAATTAAAAATCAACCCCTTAGCACAATGCAGATATAACTTTGTGAAAAAATAATCTTTTGTGGAATTTAACAGTGTGGATAGAGTCTCTGATTTTTGGGCTCCTCGAAAATACTCACTCCGACTTTTGGGCTCCAACCCTCAAAATTAAAAATCAACCCCTTAGCACAATGCAGATATGAAGGGTAGCGGTCCAAAAAGGGGTAAGGGACATTTTGACGAAAATGGGTTTATTGGCCCAAAAATTATTTAAAAATCAAGTACACATCCTGTTAAAAGGATTTGCTCGAAATCGCATTTTTTAGTATAGCAATAAAAAGTTGGCGTGGCAAAACCGGGGAACGCACATTCTGTGCATGACACGATTCCAGCGCGCGCAGGCGCAACGTCGTATTTTTGTTAATTTTAGTAATTTTCTGACCTTTTGTGAATAATATTTCTCCTCTTAAGCGTTTTTTGATAAATAAAATGACAAAATTAAATTTTATAAGGAACATATCAGTGCCATCCTAACCCAAAAATTGAAAACTTTTTAAATTATCATTTAAAAAAAAACGAAGTTTTTGTGATGTAACTAGTTTGTTTTTTATTTACCAACAAAACTTATTCCAAGTAAGGTCAAATTTAATATAAAAAAATCACATTTAATTACTTTTACAATGAAAAAAGTGAAAAACAATCTATTACACCGCGACGTCCTACAAAAATTTCATTTCCTCTGAACTGAATAACTTTTTTGATCCAAAATTTTTTATTTTCATTCAGAATTCCTATATCTCGAAAGCATATTCTTATTTTTGTAAACAAAAATCGTAATTATACTTTTAATCGCTTCCGCAAACCGATTTTCAAACCTGTGAAATTCTAGGGTCAGCATTCTCGGTTGATTTTCTCCAAAGTGGTTAACTTTTTTACTTCAAACATTGTTTACCCATATTCACACACTCAATATCTCGGGAGCATGTTTCTATTTTTTTAAGAAACTAAACATGGAATTGTTTATCTCAAACCGCAGCCGAGCCCGCTCCAATTTGAGGTTAATTTCAGTTTCAGATTGTCAACTTCCACATCTATTTCCTCTAAACTGGCTAACTTTTTCTGATGAAACTTTTTTGGCTTCAAATCAGTAATACTTCAGCTCGGGAGTGGACTTTTGTTTTAACTTTAAATGGTGATTTCGATTTTACCCTTACCCCCTTTTGGACCGCTACCCTCCCAGCAAAAAAGAAAGAATTGATACGGATTGGGGCGAATTAACATTTTTGTAATGCGCGTGAATCCCGTTTTCTGATTCGTTCGAACGCATTGAGACGCATTTAGATGAATTGAGACAGCGCGAATTGGATGAGTATGAATTCGTATGAATGCGTGGTCAAGGTCAACCAGAAAAAAAAATTAATAAAAAGTGCATGCGTCGAGACTTGAAACAGCGATTCCTCGTGTATCAGTCCAGAGTACCCGCCACTGAGCTACGATACAATTTACTAAACGTTTACAATAAATCCTATGTGCCCTGCACTTTGGTTTTCCTGTTACGGATTGAATTGTATAAGTCAAGACTTGCTGAAATTCGCCGTGACGCATTGGGGCGAATTCAAGTGCGTATTTTACTCTCACGAATTCAGACGCATTGACCAATGTTGAAGCGGTTGCGTGCTGACGCATTGAAGTGTTTTCGCTGACCTTAGACTTTTGCACTGTATTTGTACGTATAGAAAGATTCAAAATTGGAATACCGTCTTTACGAATTTACATGCATTGACACGTAGGTCCAATGCGTCATTGTCGCAAAGCGGGATTTGCAGGGTGGCTTAGTCTTTTCAATTCAATTCGTATCAATACTTTCTTTTTTGCTGGGCTTCATATAACTTTGTGAAAAAATAATCTTTTGTTAAATTTAACTGTGTGGATATAGTCTCTGATTTTTGGGCTCCTCGAAAATACTCACTCCGATTTTCGGGCTCCAACCCTTACAATTAAAAATCAACCCCTTAGCACAATGCAGATATAACTTTGTGAAAAAATAATCTTTTATGGAATTTAACAGTGTGGATAGAGTCTCTGATTTTTGTGATCCTCGAAAATACCCACTCCGATTTTTGGGCTCCAACCCTTAACGTAAAATAACAACAATTTAAATTCAATTGAGTTTTATTTAAAATTTGAATATATATGTGTCTTGTAGAAAATTCTACTATTTGGTCAAAAATTTAATTTCTTACGTTCAAAATTCGTATCTTCGGGTTGAAAATTATTTTTTTCAAATGGAAACGTAACAGTTCCATTTTTGTTTCAAAATAATTTTTTATTTTCATTTTTAGTTGAAAAGTTATCTTTTTTCGAATCGAAATTCATCTATTTGCTTGGAAATCCGTCCTCTTTGACTGAAAATTAATCTATTTGCTTGAAAATAAAACTAGTTTTTCCCAAGTTATTGCGTTCTGTTAAACATTAATCTTTTTTGCTAGAAATTCTTAGGTTACATTCAATAGAGTTTTATTTAAAATTAGAATATACACTACCGTCGGAAATTGTGTGCACGACTCGCGTGAGCGCTATTAAAAATCACTGCTGACTTCGAACCACGATATTTCGGCGAAAAAAAAAGAGATAGGGAATTTTTCAAAAAACAGTTGGAAAGCTTATGAAATTCCACGTCTTTTGGTACCCAACAAAATTTGTTTGACCTTCTGAAAATAGTGCAGCACTTGAGAAGTTGAAAAAAAAAATCAAGATTTTTTTCAAATTTTCGACCTCAAATTCAACTTTTTGCACGACCTAGCAAAATTTTTTCAAAAACCTGAAAATTATACGACATTGAGCCTGAAATCTTGTCTTTAATTTAAGCCAAGAAAACTTAAAAAATCTTCATGGGTGCCCAAGATATGATTAAAAGTGTTCAATCATATCTGAGCTTAATTTTAATCGACGATCACGGTTCTCGGCTGGTCTTCTACTCGCCTCCTTCGTTGAGGCAGGACCGAATAGGCCACACACAGAGGTGGCGCCTAAGTGGACATTGTCCTATTCTTTAATATGGAGATAATATTATATTCAAATAATTGTTAACAATCACAAATAACAATAAATATTTTTTTTCATTCATCATAATTTGAAATAACAATTACTAATGAAGAGAACCAAAAGTATAACAGGCGCCACCTCTGTGCGTGGCCTATTCGGTCCTGCCTCAACGAAGGAGGCAAGTAGAAGACCAGCCGAGAACCGTGATCGTCGATTGAAATTGAGCTCAGATATGATTGAACACTTTCAGGCTCAATGTTGTATAATTTTCAGGTTTTTGAAAAAATTTTCCTAGGTCGTGCAAAAAGTTGAATTTGAGGTCGAAAATTTGAGAAAATCTTGATTTTTTTTTTAACTTCTCAAGTGCTGTATTATTTTCAGAATGTCAAAAAAATATTTGTTGGATACCAATAGACGTGGAATTTTATGAGGTTTCCAACTGTTTTTTGAAAAATTCCCTATCTCTTTTTTTCGCCGAAATATCGTGGTTCGAAGTCAGCAGTGATTTTTAATAGCACTCACGCGAGTCGTGCGCACAATTTCCGACGGTAGTGTATATGCATTTGGTGAAATATCAACTCTTGTATTTTGTTTTGGAACTTCATCTTTTCAGGTTGAAAATTCAACTCCTTGGTTGAGAGTTGAACTACTTTCTTGGATTGTAATTTTTTTGGTTGTAGTTTCATAATTTCAGTAGAAAATCCATCTATTTTGTTGAAAGTTACAATTTTTTGTTGAAAGTTGAACTACTTCATTCATAATTAATTTTTTTGGTTGAGAATCTATCATTTTAGTTGAAAATCCAAGTGTTTTGTAGAAAATTCTGATATGAAAGAAAGTAAGAGGATGAAGGTCCCCAACTCTTGCTGGTTCTTTATTACATGACCGTAATAAACTTGGGTTTTCCCCATAGGTTTTTCCCTGGAAAGGTTATAATTTTTAGGTTCGGTCTAGACACTCTAGAGTCTAGAGCAGTGGTCGGCAAACTTTTTGCTCACTTTTCAGGTGTGGACAGACTCGACCCGGCTTAATTTTTTCTACTACTTTCCGGTCAGCTCACGGAGCTCAGTGCGGATGCGCTCACCCCGACGGGTGTCTTTTGTCCACAGGCAGGTCAAAGTAAAAAAATGTAAAAACTTTTATTTTTTCAACTAGCGATTTCAAAATAGTATAATCAGCATCTACGAATTTTTCCGATTCCAATGATATATTACGTGCCTAAGAAAGTTGAAAATTTGAAGGAGTTTAATATAAAAAAACTTTAGCTCAATATTCAATTTAATACTAATAAATGCTTCTGAAATTGTCAACCTTTATAGACAAATTACATATCCTTAAAATCGGAAGATTTCGCAGCTTCCAAAAATATCATTTCCAAATCGCTAATTGCCAAATTAACGATTTTTACATTTTGTCAATTTGTCCTACTTTCCAACAAAGGACCCCCTTCTTTCTTCACTGAAAACTCTTCATCTGTTAAATATTTGTATTTTTTGTTGAAAATTAATTTTTTCAACTGAGAATTTAAGTTTTATATTTTTCGTTGAAGATTGATCGTTTTGAGTTGATAATTCAACAATTTGACTGAAAATTTATCTGGTTTTAAAATTCATATATTTTAAAATGTTTCACAGTTTTAAAATTGTATAATTTTTGGTTACAAATTTGCACCCATTACATGTATCTTTTTGAGAATTTACCTTTCTTGGTTTAAAATTTAACTATTAAGTTGAGGATTTAATTATCTTGTTGAAAATTTTATTATTCTGTTACGAATTAAAATTTTTTGTCGAAAATTTAACTATTCTGTTGTGAATTAAAATTTTTGGTCGAAAATTTAACTATTTGCTTAAAAAGTCAACTTTTGTGGTTCAAATTTAATCTGTTTAGAGTACAAATTCGACTATTTGGTAGAATATTGATCTTTTTACGTTGAAAATTGAACAATATGGTCAAAAATTGAATTATTTTCTCAAAAGAAGGCATGTGTTTGTGGAAAATAGAACTGTTTTGTTGGATATTCGTCCTCTTGGATTAAAAATTTATATTTTTTTTTCTTACGATTTCAATTAACAAACATCCACTGTTAATCAGTGAAAAGTAATTGAAATTTTTTTAAATTTTAATTACAGATACTAAAACATCAATGACTCTCCGCTAATTGCCAGCCAATTCTCACTTATTGAAATGTTTAGATTAGTGTCACTGAGAATCAGAGAAATTCCATGGATTTAAGTTAAGGGGGCTTGGGACACCCGTGGGAATTCTGACTTGAGTGTGCGAGAGAGACATAAATATGATAAGCACGCCCATTAATGTGGAGGCTGTTAGTGAAAAAAGAAATTTCGACACCCAATCACCGTAAGAATATTTTCAGGAAAAAATGGTATATTGGAAAAAAAAAGTGGGAAACAAATTTCCTGCAATGAAGTCATTATCAGGAGTCGGCCTGGGTCAGGCATTGGCCGAAAACCGGTACCCTTGCGACAGGGGGTAGCCAGTAGATTGTCGAGCGGACGTTCTTGGCCTCGTGCGACCCTCCGATTGTTCAAGATTAGACACAGCTTTTCGTATTGGATGAATATTTGTAGAGATGTTTTGCCATTAGGGACGTTTTATTATATTTTAAAGGTCGAGTATTCTGTTCCGGCTAAATATGACGGATTTTAATTTTCTCTTCCTGCATATTTTATCGTGTACCAAATTGAATTCCAAATAATTTATTATGAATTCCAAACGATTTATTATTAATTCCAAACAATTCTAGATTAATTGCAATGAGTTAAAGAATTGATGTTTTGAAAAAATATGTCGGAGAATGAGAAATTAAAAAGTGATCTTGATGAAATGTGTCATCTGTGCATATCTGTATTCCTTGCCGGATCTGAATTTTCTCTTCCGGCAGATTTTTCCGAAATTTAATTTTCTCTTCCGGCATATTTTTAATACGGAGTGTCTCGTCGTCCCGAAATTCGGGATGACTAGCCCGTTTTCAACATTTGGCTAGTCGTCCCGAAAAGTATGTATTTTTTTTTTATTTCTCTCCTTTTGAGTAAGCCGAAGATTAACAAAACTGCTATTCATCCCTAAATAATAATAAATGTTAAAAAACGGATAAAACTAAGAGTTAGTTTATATTTTATAAAGTGTAGTCCTTTAAGCTTTAACGTGTCCAAATGATGTTCTGTATTTGCACTGTGTCACCGCAGTCTCAAGTTCGTTCGAAACTTTCCTATGATTTCCGCGCTCTGATTGGACCTTCCTTTGATGTGATCTAGACTCTAGACTAGATACACTTGTTGCCTTTGTATTTAGAATTAATCATTCATTTGTAAAGAGTAAAATCCAATAATTATTCGCTCTCGCACTCTAAAACACTTTTTTGTGATCCAAAAATTAATTTAATTAATTCTACAATGATGATTTATCATACAAAATTTATTTAAACATTTAATAATTCCAAAAAAGCGCGTTATTTACTGCCAATGAGACTGCAGATGCGGCGCATGCGCAGTACAATTGGGGAGCCGAATTACGAGCACTGCACCTTTATTCGGTTCTTCGTTTTATTTTGCGTGCTATTGCGCGTTGGTTAACGATCACGTGACATATAGATCAGCTGTTCCGTGTGCCGGCCTATACTGGCCGTAACACCCCTACCCCTTTTCCAACGCCTCGTGGGGGCGGGAAGGCACATCTCTGACAGGTCAAAAAAATAATGTAAGGTAACACCCCTACCCCTTTTCCAATGCCTCGTGGAGGCGGAAAGGCACCCCTGTGACAGGACAGAAAAGTACTGTAAGGTAACACCCCTACCCCTTTTCCAATGCCTCGTGGGGGCGGGAAGGCACCCTTGTGACAGGTCACAAAAATAATGTGAGGTAAAACCCCTACCCCTTTTCCAACGCCTCGTGGGGGCGTTGGAAATTTTCAGATTCGTGTTTCTCGCCAAAAATCCTATAGGAATCCGCTTTAAAACTTTGTCGTCACGGATATCGTAATCTTGCCCATAATTACAGTAT
The DNA here is from genome assembly GCA_932178445.1 of Andricus quercusramuli. Classification (NCBI taxonomy): domain Eukaryota; kingdom Metazoa; phylum Arthropoda; class Insecta; order Hymenoptera; family Cynipidae; genus Andricus; species Andricus quercusramuli. Next base: position 42,847 of record CAKNXH010062126.1, read on the forward strand.
TAGCATTTTTTCGGCACAACTAGCCAAATGATGAAAATAGTCTAGTCATTTACAGTAATTTTGGTCTAGTTGAAAGCAGTA
>CAKNXH010062127.1:4078-17149 GCA_932178445.1 Andricus quercusramuli
ATCATTGTACTGATGAGCGACAATGCTTCTTCCACAGTGACAGTGTACTTTGTACAAGCAAAATCTGAAAATGTTTGATCACAAACGATTAGTCTTTATATGAAATTAATATAGTTTGAGTTAAGCCTCAATAATAGAAAAGATTGAATTCGTACCTAACGTGCATCTGCAAAAGAAAAAATCGTTTAAAAGTTCTTTCCCTTCGACTATTTTCATCGGCACACAAAAAGAAAAGTGGGCGGTACTTTCGACTACCATATATCCCTATGTATTTTGACTCAAGAAGAAAAACTTGTTGGTAATTCAACTTTCAACATAGTGTTAGTTGATTTTTCAACCCAAAAAGATGAATCCTCAAGGAAAGTAAAAAATAATCGAACCTAACCAAAAAGATTAATTTTTTAACGGAAAATATCATAATTGATACTTCAACCAAAAAATATTTTAATTTTATATAAAAAAAGTTGAATTCAGCGAAGAAAGACGAATTTCCAACCAAACAATTGAATTTGTAATTCAGAATGATGAAAAGTCCAAGAACAGTTGAGTTTTCAACCCAAAAATGCGAATATTCAACGAGAAAGTTAATTTGTCAACCAAATGGTTGAATTTTGAAATAAAAACGACCAATTTTCAACCCAAAATGGAACAGTTGAATTCGTAGTGGAAAAAATTGATTTTCACCAAAAAAATCGAAGTTTCAAGAAAATAAATGAATCAAGAAGATTCATTTACAATTAAAAAGACAAATTTACAATAAATTTCTTGAATTTTCAACAAAATTGTTTAATTTTCAGCTGAAAAAAATCAATTTTCAACCAAAAATGACCGATTTTTCAACAAAATAGTTAAATATTGAACCAATGAAATGAATGTTAAACAAAGTAGTCGAACTTTAAGCAAATGAGGACCATTTTTCTATCCTAAAAGACCAATTTTCAACAACATAGTTGAATTTTATTCCAAAAAAGACAAAATTACAACAAAACATTCAATATTCTCTTTTTTATTTTTGTTCGAAGAAATTTATTTATTTTTTTTAATTTATTTTTTTTTTAAATTACAATAGGAACCCTTTGTGGCCGTTGTCCAAATTTGGTAATTGGATTCTTGTTTTTATTTTCAGGAATTCTATATATTATATTCAGTATTGGAATGTTAAATAGGATTTTGAATTAAATTTTAATATAATTTAAAATTCTTAAATTATAATTAGAGGGTCTTTCTAAATTTCAATTAATTTATTTTAATTTAATTTTTTCAACAAAGTCCATGATTTTTTAACGAAATAGTTAAATTTTTTATTCAATAAAACAAATTTTCGAACAAATAGTTGAAATTTAGAAATAAAAAAATTATACTTTTCAACCCAAAATGGAATCGTAACATTTGTGGTTAACAAATTTAACAAACAGAAGAGTTTTTAACTGAGACAAATAAATTTCAAGTTGAAAAAATTAATGTTTAACCAAAGAGATGTATATCTTTAACAAAAACTTTGGAATTTTCAATTGGAATAAGCTTAATTTTCGTTCTAAAAAATTACTTTCAAATGATGAATCTTTAACTAGGATCATGGAACTTTTTACCAAAAAAATTAATTTTCAACCAAGAAGATTGATTTCTACCAAAAAAATCGAATTTTTAACTAAAAAAGATCAGTTATCAACCAAAAATTGAATAATTGAATTTTTAGTCGAAAAATGAATGTTCAACCAAAGAAAATAATAAAAATAATTTTCAAAAAAAAAACATCCGAAGGAAAAATAATTTTTCTATCAAACAGCTCACTTTTCAATCAAAGAAATACATTTTTGATTAAAACAATCAATTTTCAGGGAAAAAAAATAATTTTGAACAAAGAAACTTTCAACCAATTTCCATTTCCAACAACGAAGATGAATTTTCAACCAAAATAATAAACATCTAACTTGAATACTTGAATTTTTAATTGAAAAGAAGAGTTTTTAAACAAGAAGATTAAGTTTCAAAGAAAAAAATAATTTCCTGCCAAAATAATCGATTTTTTAAGAAAATACGTGAATTTTCAACGAAATAGTTGAATTTTCAATTAAAAAAGACAACTTTTTATATAAATTGTTGAAGTTTGAACTAGAAAAGATAAATTTGAATAGTTGAAATTTTAACTATTTACTTGAAAATTAGTTTTTTCATTGCAAATTAATTTTCATCATTGAAAATTTCATCATTTCATTTTTTGCTGAAAATGTCTCTTCTTTGATTAAAAATTGATGTATTTTGTTTTGATAATTCGTATTTTTTTGTTAAAAAAATCAATCTTCTTGGTTGAAAATTTATCTTTTTCGTTGATGATTCTACAATTTTTCTGAAAATTTATTTGTTTAGTTTGTTTAAAAATCAATCTTTGTGATTGAAAATGTATCTTTTTGATTAAGAATTTTACTACACACTTTGCTTGACTTTTTTTTGAGAATTAATTTTTTTACTGCAAATTTAACTATTTTATTTTTGGTTGAAAATACGTTTTTATTGGTTGATAATCAAGTTTTGTAACTAAAAATTTATTTATACCATGTTTAGTTGAAAATTTATCCTCTTATTTTAAAATTGATGTATTTTGTTGAAAATTATTTTCAAAATTAATTTTTTTGGACTGAAATTTCTTTTGGTTCATTTTTGGTTGAAAATTTATATTTTTTAGGTAAAAATTGATATATTATGTGGAGTGTTAGTCGTTTTTTTTTACGAAAATTACTGATTTTCATTTTTACGAGAATTACTGAATTATTTTGTTTCGAAAATTCGTCTTTTTTTGTAGGAAATCCTGGTTGAAAATTTATCTTTTTGTTTCAAGATTTCACTATTTTGTTGGAAATTCTTCTTCTACAATCAAAAATAAATTTTTATAACTAAAAATGAACTATTCAATTTTTTAACAAAAATTTAATCAAGTTGTTGAAAAATTAATATTTTCGAGTTAAAAAATCAACTGTTCTGTAGCAAAACCAAAAAAGTCGAATTTGTAACAGAATAGATACATTTTCAACTTATGGAACTTTTAAGCCAGAAGACAAATTTTCAGCAAAAAAGATCAATTTTCAACCAAAACTAGAAAACTTACCTTTTCGGTTAAAAAAATTAATGTTCAAAATGGGATTTTCAATAAAATAGTTAAATTATCAACCATAAAGATGAACCTTTCATTCAAAACGAAAATTAACAAAGAAGTTCAAGTTTTACTCAAGTATTTGTATTTTTCATCAAAAAAGATTATTTTTCAAAAAAATAGTTCAACTTTCAACCAAAGAGATGATTTTTTAAAATAAATTGGTTCAATCTAGAACGAGGTAATTCAATTTACGGGAATAGTTACATTTTTAGCGAAAAAAAATGAAATTTGAACGAAACAGTTGAATTTCCAACCAAAAATGATGATTTTTAACAAAATTCTTATATTTTCAAACAATAGTTGGTTGTTTCGAAACTAAAAATTATTTCTGCCAAAAAAGTTTTACTTTTAATGATTTGATTTTAAAGTATCTTTCTGTTTATCAATTTTTTTTCTGTGTTTGGAAAAAACGTAGGCTACTGTGTAGGGTAAGGAGGGGCAGCGCCGACCGGTGGGGCAAAGGTGACATTCTACTTAGCATCAAATAATTTTTTTTTATCACAGAGACAGTGCTACTTAATGAAATCTTCAAAATTGACGTTATAAAATAAAAATTATGCAGAAAAGTATTTTGACAACGAAATAATGGTAGATTCGCTGGTAGAAATATAAATTTTTCAAAATTAATAATACTTCAGTATAAAAATTGGATATTTTGAGAGATAAAACAATACCCCACCATGTAATTATAATAATTTAACGTAACTCAAGTCCAAAATATATTGAATATCGTAAATAATTGAGGCCTCACCAGAGGGGTAAGCGCGACCAAGATAATAGTTTACAAGTGCTTACTCAAAAGAACGGTCGGTAGAGCAGGTTTTTGGATTGGTGCGGTAGCAATATTTGCGTGTATTCAAAATAATTTCCCATCTTTAGATGTTTCGATTTTCATAAAAAGCTGCGGTCGCCTCTACCCTCCGGTGGGGGGTAAATGCGACGAAATACAGCATGTAAGAAATAATCAAATTATCGAATCATTGTCTAATTAATGTAATTAATACTTATAGAAATATTATATATAATAATTCAGGACTCGAAATGAGAAAAAAATGGATCAACACATCTCATTAACTTTAAAAAAAAATCATTTCTAACTGGTCCGCGCTGCCCCTCCTTACCCTACCTTATTAACTGAATCACCCTAATGCCCACGACCATCCTAGCCGACTTTCCCCTATCTGTAAGAGAAAATGGTTCATTTGTTCATTTTAGCTTTACCTTCAAGATCTTCTTTTATTTCTTGGGTTTTTGACATGCGATGTGATTGCGATTGTGAATTGATTGAAGCTATAGTAATCTTCTAATCATTCGTGGTCTATTAGGGTCACACTTTCTCCAGTAGACAATAGTTGTCTCGATCACTTGAGTACTTGTAGTTGAGTTTGCGCACATATTGCGTGTCGGGCGTAAACCCTGGCTTGAAACCTGATATACACTGACTGAACAGTAACTGATCGATATCTTTGCCTTTGCCTTTGGTGGAAATCGAATTATATATTGTCCAAATTTTACGCAATATGACCCCTACCGGCACTGAATCAAATTATCTTAGCCTACATCATTTCACAATCACAACCTGTACAGAAAACAAAGACTTATCTTCTGCTCTCACGAATACACACTGTTAGAAATATGTTGAAAATTCAACCACTTTTGTGGTTGAAATCTCGTTCATCCACGGAATTGAAATAAAATTCATTCAAATGTAGTTGAAAATTCAACCAGACGTTTGTACATACACAATGTCTGCTCGCAATGAGTTATTTCGTACGATTGTGTCGTGAAATCTATGAAATCAATAATGGACATAATATTCAGAAAAAGAAGCAGCTTCAAAGAAGAAAAACAAAAGGTACGTTAGAATAATATTATCATAATGGAACATTTCATTCACACAATTGGTACTAACTGCTGTATGCATTTTTAAGTTATGTTTACAAAAACGAGTGTTGAAAAGTTTGTATAATTGGACGTGCAACTCATTATGGTAATATAATTGCAACGTACCTTTCGTTTTTCTTCTTCAAAGCTGCTTATTTTCCTAAATATTATATGCATATTGTTAATCTCATGGATCACAGGAGACAAACGTACGAAATGACTCACTGATGATTCCTTATCAGAATTCTTCCGGTATACAGTTAATGAATTTCAAAGCACAGTATTTTCCAGGAATCTTAATGGGTTTTATTCCAGATTTTTGAAAAATTATAATCTCTTTGAAGTTCACTAACTGTGCCGGATAAAATTTTTGTCTCGTTTCTGAAATTTCAATTACAGGTTGTTGAAATTTCAACAACGGTAATTGTATAAAACTTCAACCACATGTGGTTGAAAATTCAACCAGATATTTCTGACAGTGCAACCTATACCATCTCTATCGACAGGGTGATAGATCAGGGAAAAGTCAGGAAATTTGATTGGTCAGGGAAATTTAGGGAATTTGATTGGTCACGGAAAATTTAGGGAAAAGTTAGAGATTTTGAAGAAAATATTGCAAAAGACAGAATCCATTTCAAATCATGCGGTTTATTCTCAATTGCTGAATAAGTCACATAATCGTTTTTGGACAAAACACAATGATAATCATTTTTCTTCTGAACTTAAACGTTCAGAGAGACCATTTATGTTAAAGCAACTTTTTAATCAAAATATAAGTATTAATCCATTTGGGTTTTAGTAGTACTATTATTGTTACTGAATTTACTATTACTATTACTATTACTATTACTAAATTTCATGAATGTGTTCAATAATAATGTCAATAACCAAATGAAGCAAATAATTGTTATGTACTAATATTGTTCTTAATTGATATAAATTTTCTTTTCGACATTAAACATCACTTAATTTGACACATACTTCAACTAACACTTTTACTAAACTATAACTTTATGAGAAAATCAATTATGTGAATTGTAATTAAGATATGTCCCAGTCCAAGGAGGGTTTTTTTTTTTTTTTTTTTTTTTTACAAATTGATAAATAAATTACCTTCTAAATTTTTATTCATTCGATAATCTAGATGGCTAATAACATTCAAAAGAACATCAATCTTGTCAGAAAGAACAATAGCTAGAATTTCATCAACTTTTTGTTTATAAAGAATAAATGTGAATTCTAATCATTCAAAAGCTCTTTTCATAACATCTTGTAAAACTAAATTAGAAATTACTGGAAACATAAGACCTATTTTGAATTTAAAAAAATTGTTTACTGATTTCGAAAGTGAGCAAAAGGTTTATCACAAAATCAAGAAGTGAATAAAGTGAAATAAAAAGTAAAGTAAAATATTTATATTGGTTTGGATACTGCAACACTCAAACAAAAAATGTCAACAAATTATTTATAACGTACGTCATCAAATAAAAAATTTCTAATACTCACAACTAAGTAAAAAAATTAAGTAAATACGTATCCTCGAAAATTCCTTAAAAAACAACATATTTTTTCCTTAAACGAGTCTGTGATTCAAACATTCACAGCCTTCCTGATTTGAAATGAATTCCGTCAAAAATCAGGGATTTTCTAGAAGATGAAATTTATAAGCAACTGTCAAGGATAAAAAATTTGAAAGGTTGAAATTGAAATTATTTAATTCCGTTTATAAAAGATTCAATGTTAAAAATGTTTAAAAATTAAGATTCCTGTTTTTAAATATTATTTATCAAGGAAAATGAAAAATTGGTCGGGACAAAATCAGGAAATTTTGAAAATGAAGTTTTGTTGCCATTTTGGTATAATATGTATTGATTGTTTTGTTGAAAATTTAACAATGTTGTTAAAAAGTCATCCTTTTGGGTTGAATTACGTTGTTAAAAAAAAAATTATTTTTGGTTCATATCTTAGGTTGGAAATTTAACTCTTTTATTGAAATTTCATTTTTTTGTTTGTTTAAAATTAATCTTTTCATTCGTTGAACTGTTTTATAGAGAATTAGTCTTATGGCTTAAAAGTTTAATAATTTGCATAAACCTTTTTCACTTTCCTGACTCAATAATATTTATTAATTGAAAATTCGTCTCTTTGGTTAAAAAATTCAACATTTTAGTTGAAGATCCATCTCTTCGGATGAAACTTGATCTATTTTGTTGAAAATTTGGCTTTTTTGGTGAAAAAATAATCATTTTTATTTGAAAATTCGTCTTTTTGGTATCTAAACTTAGTTAAAAAACTTTTCTTCTTATTCAAAATTTTATTTAAAAATTGAACTATTTCATTTTTGGTTGTAAGTTCTTTTTTAGATTAACATTCCACTGTTTTATATAGAAAATTTGTCTTTTTGGCCCGAAAATTTTAACAATTTGCCATTTTTTTCTCATTGACCAAAGAACTTTTTTGGTTAAGAACTCAAAAGTTTTTAGTAAACTCTTCTTTGGTTTAAAAAATTTGAAAATGTTGGTAGTATTGTTTCCTTTCTTTATTGAAAATTTAGCTCTTCTCTTGACAATTTCTCTTTCTTTGTTTGAAAAGAAATTTATTATCATGTTTTATTTGATAATTCAACAATTTTTTTGAAGATTAAGTTTTTTTACTTTATAAATTCATCTTGTTTGACTGGAAAATCAACTAGTTCGTTGAAGGTTGAACTGCTTTGTTAAAAATTCGTTTCTTAGTTGAAAATTCACATTCATAGTTGGAAATTCATCTTTGTGTATGAATTTTTTTTTTATAAAAGGGATTTTCCAAACTGAAAATTAAACTATTCTATTATTGGTTGAAAATTATTTTTTCAGTTAAAAATTCGACTATTTAATTGAAAAATCATGTATTTTGTTGAAAATTCGTCTCTTCAATTTGAAAATTCATCTCTTTTTTGGTAGAAATGCGATCTTCTTTGGTAAAATTCGTCTTTTTGGTTGATTTACACGTTTTTGAAACTTCAAATATTTAGTTAAAAATTCATGTCCTCGATTTCTTGTTAAAAAATTTAACATTTTATTTGAAGATCCATCGCTTCGGATGAAACTTAATCTATTTTGTTGAAATTTTGGATTTTTTGGGGAAAAAATAATTATTTTTATTTGAAAATTCGTCTTTTTTGTATCTAACATTTATCTCTTTCTATAAAAAATTCGAATTTTTAGCTTGATAATTCAACTCGTTGGTTAAAAATGACAAACCAAAAAATCAACAAAAAAACTTGTCAGTTTTGAAGAGAATAGTTGGATTTTCAACTAAAAAAGATGAATTTTCATCAAAAAATGAAAAACTTCATTCTTCAGTTGAGGACATTAATTTCCAGAATTGAAAACAAATATTCGCAAAATATTGAAATTTTGAATAAAAAATATCAATTTTTAACTAAAATTATGAATTTTCAATGATAAATTCAAAAGTTATTATTTCTTATAAAAAAGATCTTCATTGTGAATTAAGAATAGTTGAATTCAACCAAAAGAGACAAATATTCAACAAAATAGTTGAATCCTTAACCAACAAAAAAAATAATAATAATAATTTTCTACGAAGCAGTTGCTTTTTCAACTAGAAAATATAAAATTTTTATCAAAAGAGTTGAATTTTTCATACGAGGAAATGCATTTTGTACAGAAAAGTTGGAAAAGTTGGAAAGATTCTTTTCTGAAGAATTTTCTTTTTTTAAAATAATTTCATTAGGGTATCTTACATGGGAGGAGATGGGGTTTAAAATTTCAGAAAAACACCTTACCTAATTTTTGGGATGACCCATAATACAAGATGACTTTGTTAGATATTACGTCTTTGACTTTTTCATTTCTGAAAAATTTTCTTTCCTGAAACTAATTTCATTATTATATCTTACATGGGAGGAGATGTGGTTAAAAATGTCAGAAAAACACCTCACCTTATTTGTGGGATGACCCCTTGTACAAGATCACTTTGCTGGAGATTATGTTTTTGAACTCTTCTTTTCTGAAACTTTTTTCTGAAACTAATTTCATTAAGGTATCTTAAATAGAAGAAGATGGGGTGAACATTTCAGAAAAACACCTTACCTTATTTGTGGGATGATCCCTTACACAAGATGACTTTGTTAGAGATTATGTTTTTGACCTCTTCTTTTCTGAAAGTTTTTCTTCTCTGAAACTTTTTCTTTTCTGAAACTAATTTCATTAAGGTATCTTACGTAGGAGAAGATGGAGTGATCATTCTAGAGAAACACTTCACCTTATTTGTGATATGGCCCATAATACAAGATGACTTAGTTAGAAATTATGTTTTTGACCTTTCCTTTTATACAAAATTTTCTTTCCAAAAACTAATTTCGTTAAGGTATCTTACATAGAAGAAGATGGGGGTGAAAATTTTAGAAAAACGTCTTACCTTTTTTGTGGGATTACCCATAATACAGGATGACTTCATTAGAGATGATGTTTTTGACATTTTCTTTACTTCAACATTTTCATTTCTGAAACTAGTTTCATTAAGGAGATACATGTGACGAGATGGGGTCGAATATTTCAAAAAACACCTTACCTAATTTGTGGGATAACCTCTTACACAAGACGACTTTGTTAAAGATTATTTTTTTGATAATTTTGTCAAAATTGACTGAGACATTGACTATGACTATGACTATGAGACATGAAGCCATAGAAGAAGATATAAAAGCTTTTGTTCTACTGGTCCATGTGGCGTCTCATTAGAAAGGTATAACTTTCGATCTCCTTATGTAGCAGATTAAATTGATACCTTCAGATTAATTGTCAAAATATCAACTTACTGAATACCAACCAAGAACATCATATGTTTCTTGTTCGTCCTAGTGATATGATAATGACTTTTGAACATTTTTATACATCCGGAAGTGGTTCTTCATTGGTAAGCGAAAGCTATAACTTTCTATTAAAACATCACATGGACCAGTCACATGATGTAGTTTTGAGTTGAAACACTTTTGAGACAAGAAAAAAATGAAGGCAGAATGAAAATTTTCATTGTTTCAAATGAGATGAGAGAAATTTTACATTAATGATTTCCTCTGTAGATTAGGAAACAATAATCTTAATGTCTCATCATCATTAAGCCATCGACTTTGATTCTGTTCTTTGAAGTTTGGTTCTTAGTCAACTACAAGTTTGATCTTTTTGTCTTGACTTGGACAATACTTGAATCAGGAAGCTATATATGCTATAGGGAAGTACTATTAGGAATGCTAACCTAACACGTAGCTACTCGTAGCTCATCTATAATGGGTAAACATACTGCACCTCCTTTGGGAGCGGTCCTAGCTCTAGCTGGAGCCAGGTGCTACAACGAGGCGCGTGTCCAGGTTGGGGTAAGCGTAAGGCAAGGAAGGCAAGGGGCAGGTGGGCCCCCTGCATTGTCAATCTCGGCCTTTCTACTCATTCGGTTCGGATCTGTTATGTGTGTTCCGCCGAAAGGTTTTACTTCTGTATGAGTACGTGTATTTCATATGACGTTTCAGGGGTGCAGCATAAAGAAGGGTGGCTGGCCTGGCTGGGCTGGCCCTTCTTTCCTCTTCTCTCTCGCTCGGGATGAAAAAAGGGATGGGGTATACGTATGTATAGTACCTTCACCTCACATAGTCGAATGCACCCTATTGTGTCAAGGAAAGGCAGGTGATGAGAACGGTTGAAACTAGATTTAGAAACACGGTTCTCATTGCAGCCTTAAATCTAACGGTACAATGTACATTCTCATCTCCGAATTATTATCGGAATCCTACAAATTAGAAGCAAGTCGATCTGAAGGCATTTGCTGCAACAGTATTCAACTGATACTAAAATCTGCGGCAGATTCCAATACCTCCAGAGTTGGGTTATTGAACTGTTGAATGCGGGCAAATCATTTTCTGTCGTCAAACATAGTTTAGAAGAAGGTTTGGAAAGACGTCATGTTTTGAGAGTTCTGTAGCCTAGCTAATTTTGTTCAACCAATCAAAGGAAAGGCAAGTGTTTTTTTGTTTCTCTGCAAACGAATTGGTCTTTTATAGTAAGATAATTTTTATCTTGACACCAAGTCTGAGAGTTACGTTTTGTAATATCCTCCTTAACAATATAAAGAAGCATATAAAACTGTCAGATTCTTGGATCATTTTGTTGCTGATCAAATTGATAGCTTCTGATTTAGTGGGTGTTTAGTAATGATAATATATACTTGCAGTGAAAACTTAGTTTTACAGTTTGAAGGATTTATTAAATCGAACTATTACAAGTTAACATATAACTGATAATAAAGCCAACGGATGGTAATGTCATCTGTAGGTGTAGATGGTCATTAGCATCCGTTGACATTGAATATGTTTGTCTTCTGGAAGGATTATAATCACTCTTGACAAAGGATTGACAAGAGTCAATTCTCTTGCTAAATTTCAATATGTTAACCTAGACTTCATTACATTGTATTTGCGTTTCAAAAAGAAGAATGGTTTTTCTTTTTGAGAACTCTCGCGAAACGGTATGGTGTTGTAGGAATGCACTATACGTATTGACTATGGGTATGGGGTGCAGTGTAGAAAACCAACCCCCACTATTCATCGACAATCAAAAGAGGGCACGTGCCATCAGCTGTCTCATCTGGAGTCTGGTCTGAAGCTCTGGACCACAGCTGGAGAAGGTGCATATGGACAATAATGAATGGCACTTTGTAACGTGCAAAATATTTTTTTCTGAAATTCTTGTTGGCTAAAATTTCATTTGTGTGAAGAGTGTTTGAAATTAAACTTTTTGGGGATATCCACAAATTACGCAAGGTGTTCTGATGATATTTTTAACCCTTTTTCGCCCCATGTAAGACTCTAAGATTTGCTTTTACTTTCACTTCTCCAAAAAATTTTACTGTTTTGTCATAAAATTAGGGGACGAACATATATAAATGATGTCAAGTAAAGGTGGACCATTAGTAATATTCGTTTTAGAGAAGAAAGAGTTTTAATAAAAAGCAATCGTACAAACATAAAATGTTTTCATTTCTATAGGATCTATGAATTATAAAATTTCCTTTTTTCAGCTTTCACAGTCTCTGAACTCTTTCCTGCTTTTGCCCCTTTTCTCGTTTTTCTAATTGAATGCGAACTGAATTATTAAAAGAACGCAATAAGATAATCCAACTATTTAAGCATGGAAATTCACGTTTTTTGGTTAAAACTTTCATTGTTTGTTTGAGAATTTAACAATTTTGTTGAAACTTCATTATTTTGGTTGAAAATTCAACTATTCTGGTGAAAATATCAACTATTTGGTTAAAAAAATAAATAATTGGTTGAAAAGTCAACTATTTTTTTAGTCGTTTTGTTTGGTTTGAAAATGGATGTTTTTGTACCTGCTTGTTTGAAAATTAAACTGCTTTTATAGAAACTTTTTTTTTTAAATAAAGCTTTATCGGTTTAGTTGAAAACTAATTTCTTTGCTTCAAAATCTCACTTTTTTCTTTGAAATTAAGTTGTGTTAACATTTGGTTTTTTTAAACTGAAAATTCCCTTATGATTAAGAGTTATTAGTAAGTGTTGGATATAATACTTCTTTTTTATAAGGGAATTGTCTGCTCAAGAAAATTAATTTTTAACAAAAATAAATTTCTAAGAAAAATGTTACATTTCGCAGAAAAATTGTCTTCTTGGTGGAAAATGCATGTCCTTTATTAATAATTTGTCTTTTTTGGTGAAAAATTATTCTTCTTAGTTGAAAATTTATGTATTGAGCGGGAATTTTTTTTTTGTAGAACATTATTTTTTGCTTAATATTCCTCCGTTTGGTGAAAAATTAAGGTATTTTATTTAAATTTATTTTTTTGTTGCTAAAAATTTATCATCTTATTTGAAAATTCACTTGTTTGGTTGAAAATTTAACATTTTTAGAAATTTTTTGTTTTTAATTTATCTTTTTTAGATAAATATTCTACTGTTTAATGTAGAAAAAGAAAATTGGTCTTTTTGGCTTGAAAATTTAACAATTTACCAATTTTTTTTTTTT
>CAKNXH010062127.1:27149-51029 GCA_932178445.1 Andricus quercusramuli
TTTTTTTTTGTTGGAAAATTCACCTTTTTGATTGAAAATTTCACTATTTGGTCGAAAATTGATTTTTTGGTTGAACATTCAACATTTTAGTCAAAAATCAAACTATTTTGTTAAACATGAGATTTTTAAATTAAGAAAATCTATTGTTTTAACTACAAATGGAACTATTCCATTTTCTATCGAAAATTTATCTTTTTTGATAGAAATTCAAAATTCCTGGTAAAAAATTCATCTGCATGGTTGGAAAATTGCTTCTATATTGAAAATTGAAGTAATATATTTTTGGTGAACAATTGAACTTTTTTTTAATTTATTTTCGTTTTTGTTAAAAATTGATCTTTTTCGTTAAAAACTCATGTATTTTTGGTAGAAAATCCATCCTTTGATTACATATCTCACTATTTGGTGAGAAATCAATTTTTCTTTGTCGAAGATTTATTACTTTAGTTAAGAAATCATTATTTGAACTGAAAATGTAACTATTCCATTTTTCATTGAAAAGTCCTCTTTTTGGTTTGAAAATTAGTCTGTTTTGTTTGAGAATTCAACTAGTTTCTTGAAAATTCCTATTTTCTGTTGAATGTAACTGTTGAATTTGTTATATTGTTATGATCTTTGAATTCAAATAAGTTGACTTCGTTCAAATTTGTTTAAAATTTTCTCTTGTAATTTCTTAAGAGGATTATTATTAAATTTTTTATAAGTATTGGAATCTAATAAAAGGCAGAAAATTCAGTAGATTTTTATTTGAAAATAAAAAATAGGAATTTTTCTGAAAACAACGCTTAAAATTTAAAAAAATGTATAAAAGGAATTAGGTACGAAGGTTTTGTACAGCATTTTTCAACTATAATGTCTTTTGACGATTTGTATTCCTACTACAGTACATTTTAATTTCAGAATAAAAAATAATTAAAATAATAAGTTATTTCGTAAACAAATAGTTGAATTTTTAAAATGAAAACTTGAATTTTTAACCCAAAAATATGAATTTTCAAGATAAAAAAAAAATGAATTTCTAACAAATCAGTTCAATTTTTGAGTCGAAGAGCTGGAATTTTTTAACAAATTATTGTATTGTCGACTAAAAAGGATCAGTTTTCAACTAATAATGGAATATTTGGAATTCTCCGTTTAAGGGTAAATATTGCTATCGAATGTTCTCCGCTGAGAATTTGTTCATGAACTATTTGAATAATTACTCAAATACAATGTGTTCTTTAATATTTGGCATTTTTACTGCAGTGTAATTCTGAGGGAAAAAATGCTGTCTCTTTCCCAGAAGTATCGTCTGATGTGAATAACAAATTCATCACATATTTTGATGAATTCTTCAACTATATTTATCAATTACCAAGGAATAAGATAGTTGAATTGTCAACTGGAAACGATCCGTTCTCAACCAGTAATGAAATATTCATATTTTTAGTTAAAAAAATCAATTCTCAACCTAGGATAACAAATTTTAAAAATAATAGTTCAATTTTCAACCAATACAAAAAATTATTGTATTATAACCATTTATTCATAAAAATGTTCAACAACTGATGTGAAACTCGAATCCAAATTGATAAACAGGAAGAGTAAGTTAAAAAAATAATAATACGAAAGCTCTTTGGTGTACATCACTTATTATGAATTAGAAAGATAGAACAAGTTCATTTTCTATCTTATTTTACCTTGACAAACTCAAATAATTTATTCCTGCAGATTAACTATATTTTACTTTTATATTTGTCGTCAGCACAGTTCTACTGGATGGGTATACACATTTTGTAAGCCAGCTTAATAGTTTATAAATCAGATAAGAATTGATGCCGATAGCTTGTGAGATAACGACTACACTGTTAACCGAATTATTAATTAAATCATGCATCTGTTTTTCCTCTACGTTGAAGAAATGTGGTTGGTTTATACTTTCGTTTTCATTTTAGTGGTCATCCTCAATTTTATTGGTAAATATAACAATGTAATATGTATTTATAATTTTCAATATATTTCAACCTCATGGAATCCTTCCATTCTTGCGAATAGTTTCTTTGAAATCTGGTTCAAAGAAGGAGCAAGAAAATTTTCCAAGATCAGTTAGGAAGCTTACTAAATTTCGCGTCAATTGACCTCTAATAGAGACATTCCTAACTTGGTTAAGAAAATGGAATACGTGAGAACTTGACCCTTCTCCACTACGGTGGAGTTGGATCACAAATTTACTATTGTGGGTCGGATCCGACCCAACATACTTCTTATGCTACTTTTCAAATGAATAACGCATTGATCAGGCGGAATAAGAAGAGTGATCGATCAAGGAACAGTTTCTATTTGAGACAAGATGTATTAATGTCATTAATATGTTATGGCTCATCATGAAGTACCATGAAGTACCATCAGAAAGTATCATAAAGTAAAGCTCATCATTATAAAGTACAAGACTATTGATTGCAGCAATATCTAACAGGCCATAAAAATATCGCAGAGGCCAGCGATTTGTTTTTCGAGCCGTTGTATAAGAATGTCACACTTTGTCCATAACACCTACTCCCCCTTTGGTCATATTGTAGAAATCTATGATTTCTGGTAGTTTGGATTTCTCGTTAACCTCTCCAACGTAATGCATCGAAGAGATGAGCACCTCCTTTTTATTTTCCTTTGGGGTATGAGCCGTCATCATCAGCGTCTTCAACACGACTAGACTCAAGGTCACTAGGACCCCCAGCTTGCTGCGTGCAGAAACGAAAGCACAGAGTGCGAGGGTATAACTGCATGGGTCGCATCCGACCCGATGATAGTAGAGAAGGGTTAAAAAAATGTAGCATTGACAAGTAAAGATTAAAGATGCTAAGTCTCAACATGGTATGCGTTAAAAATGTAATCTTCTATTTCTTGCAGAATTGAGTTCACAGTCCAATGGAAATACTAATTGCGGACGTAGTCCTGGTTCTTCTTCTCCTGGCAGACCACATTCTCCTGGCAGACAACACTCTCCTGGCCGGACTTCTACTCCTGAGGAGCCGACTCTTCGTGCCAGATCCAGGTCTCCTCATGGCAGGCCTTCTTCTATCAAAGTACTTGGATATGCACTGGGGCAACTTGGATATGTTCGGCTCATTCCCCGCACAAATCAGAACCGACGATTCGAATTTCGAAGATACGTTTTTCCTGTCGATAAACAACTACTACTTCTAGTAGGACATAATTTGTATAGGCCCATGCCAACCGAAGAACGTATTGTATTATCAACATCCAATGGTGAAGTTTTTGCAATACTGGAGTATAGTGGTATTCTTCGGGGAATGTATAGGCCAGGTAGATTTCAGCCGAGAATAAAAATAAACATGATGAGCGGCGCAGTTGATGATATGACCGCAGATGAAATTAGGGAATGTCAAGTAGGCAGATTGCGCCCAATCTTCCCACATAATTTTATTGAAGTGGTTGCAAATCACGATTCACTACAGACTGTCTACCATTAATTAACTTAAAAAAATTCCAAACTAAAATATAATATAGTTCATAATCCGAACTCGGATCAAAATCAAGGCTTCTTTCTATCTTCCGCCAATGCCACATAGGGTGGTTCAAAATTTTTGTTTTTTGAATTTTCATGCTCGTTCTCCTCTACTTATTTTATTTGCATAGGAACCGTTTCATAGGGTCCCACAAAACCTCCATGGAAGAAATGTTGGGCACTTTGGTTCATGAATAGGTAATCACTATGATGTCCAAAGGTGATTTTTTGTGTCAGAAAATCAGCTACTTGGTTGAAATTTGAAATTCTTCGTTAAAAATTCACATGTTTTTTAAGATTAACCACCTTGGTTGAAAATTGAACGTTTCTATTTTAAGAAAATTGTCTAATCTTCCGGGTTAAAAAATTATCTTTTTGCTTGAACTCTTCCGTTGAAAATTCATTTTTGTTCAGATTTATCATCATAGTTTAAAATTTACCTCTCTTGTTCAAAATGTAACTATTTTGTTAGGACTGCTTTTTTGGGCTGAGAGTTAATTTGTTTTAGCTAGCAATGAAACTATTCTAATTTCTGTTGTAAATTGATATTCTTTATCGAAAATTGATCTTTCCTAGTTGAAAATTCATGTATTCCGTTGAAGATGTATTCGTTTTGGTAGAAAATTAAACATTCCTGTAAATTATTCGTCCTTTCGTATTTGTATTTATTTATGAAATGTTCCTAGGGCAAAATAGCCCTATAAGAAACATGTGATGCATATTACAATTAAATATGACGGTGGTCGATTTGGCGATGGTAAGGCAAGGCATTTGATTTTACCTCAAAGATTTTTTAATGAGGGTTTCTCGTGATGTGTCAGAAAAGAATGATTTAGTATCATCAACAGTAGCGGGAACTGAGAACACTCCTGAGAAACTCCAACCTTGTTATACGGTATTCTCAGATTGTGATTTCGCAACAAAAGAATTATCTTCTGTCCACACACACAGATACATCTGGGTTGATAAAAATTAAAAAATCGGTTTAGCCTAAAGCGTAGAAGATTATATAACTTATCAGATCAGTTTTACCAATTAACGAATTCAGGACAATCTCGGCGCCTATAATTTGTGAGATAACGAATAAACTGCTAACCAAATTATTAATTAAAGCATTAATCAGTTGCTCATCTACTTTGAAAAAATGAATACGGTTTCTACTTTCTTTCTCATCTTGACGGTCACCCTCAATTCTATTGGTGAATATAATAACATAATATATCTATAATTTTCAGTATATCTTAAGGTTACATAATCACTCGATTCTTGCGAATAACTTCAAAATCCATTACAATATTATAAAACCTCATTAAATTACATGAAATCTGGTGATATTTTCCGTCCTATATTTCAATTTTACTATTCAATGCTTATACATAGAAAGCACGTTGTAACATTATCAAGTGAATGTTAAAGATGGTTTAGGCTCACCGTGGTATGCATTGTACACAACAATTATTCCTCTATTTTTTCTTCCAGAATTAAGTTCACAGTCTGACGGAAATACAAATGGCGGTCGAAATTCTGGTTCGTCTTCTTCAAGCAGAGAACATTCTTCTGGCCGGTCTTCTACTCCTTACGAGCCGACTCTTTGTGCCAGATCCAGGTCTCCTCCTGCCTGGCCTCCTTCTGTTACAGTACTTGGATATGCACTAGGACAACTTGGATATGTTCGGCTTATTCCCCGTACAAATCACAACCGACGATTCGAATTTCGAAGATACGTTTTCCCTAGAGATAGACCAATGCTCATGAAAGTTGAACGTCATCTGTATGCGCCCATGCCATTCCAAGAACATATTGTATTATCAACATCCAATGGTGATGTTTTTGCAATACTAGAGTATAGTGGGATTCTGAGTGGAATGTATAGTGTATCTGGAAATCATCTGAGGGTGAAAATAAACATAATAAGCCGTGCAGTTGACTGTATGACCACAACTCAAATGAGGGAAGTTCAAGTAGGCAGATTACGCCCAATCTTTCCACATAATTTTATTGAAGCCGTTGCAAATCAAGACTCACTACAGACTTTGTACAATTGATCACCTTCGAGAAAAATGTAAACTAAAATGTTATATTGTTTATAATCCGAAGTCGGATCAAATCTCATGTAATTGGTAATTACATTAAAAGTCGATGTACTATCGTTCTCAAAGCTTCTTTCTCTTTGAAGTTTAGCACCCATTTTCTATAGGAAAAGAAACAAACGACATTATTTCCCTATTTCCTTCTTTTCCCCTTATTCTCATTCTTTCTCTCAAATCCGAACTGAATTAAAAGTACACAATAAGAAAATTTCACTAGTTTTTTGTTAAATTATAATTATCATATGATACTTATAATGTATATTAATGGTGTATATCCTAATGATCTAAAGATTTTCGTAATCCACCACTTATAAATCGAGGACAATTGAGAATCATGCCGGAATGTTTTACCTATGATCTAGGTATTTTAAGAATCAACTGGTTGTTATAAACCAATAGTGTAGACTTTCAAACAATTATAAGAATGATTAAATATTTGAGATAATACCTCCGGATATTATAACAATTATCAAAAACTTTGTAAAGGTCATATGCACATTGCAACAATGATCTCAACATTGTAATTATCCTGCGGGTGTCATAATAATAATCTGAACATTTATGTTATCCACCATTTATCAATCGAAGACCATTGAGAATCAGGATGAAATGTTTCACCTATGATTCTTCGGAATACTTTGACAATGATCATAAACATTGTAAAGGTTCTTTGCATATTGTAATAATAATCTCAAGAATGTAAGTATCCTATGGTTGTTATAACAACGAGTTAAATATTGCGGCTATCATCTGGTTGTTGTAACAATGATCTAGAGATCCTATGATGATCTGGGCGATAATCCAAATACAAAAACATTCTGTTTGAAAAAAAATCCAAAACAGAGGAAAATCTTTATTCGCATCAGGATATTGTATATCTGAAACTTGCGGATGATAGGTATCTTTTAATAATCCTAAGCAACCCTAAAAAACCAATCTGAACCTTCTCGTCGTTCAAAAATCACAGAAAGCAATCATGCTACTAAATCACTATAGACAAAATAAAACAAAAACGACAACCACTAATAACCATTTGAAAACAGTATCAACAGACTTTTAAATCATTCTAAGAATGATCAAATGTTTAAGATAATTCATCTGAATATTATAAAAATAATCACAAAACATTGTCCAGTTCCTCTGGATATTGCAGCAATAACTTCAACACTGTGAGTGTCTTTTGGACAATGATCTGAATATTGTCGTTATCCACCATTCATAAATCGAAGACAATTGAAAACCATGATTGAATGTTTTACCTACGATGTAGATGTTGGAACAATCATCTGGATGTTATAAAACAATGATCAGAAACATTGTAAAGGTCCTTTCGATATTGTAGCGATAACCTCGACATTGTAAGTATCCTATGGATGTTATAACAATGAACTAAAGATTGTTGTTATCCACCACATATGAATCGAAGACAATTGAAAATCATGAAGGAATGTTCCACATATGATTTAGATGTTGTAACAATCATCTGGTTGTTATAAAACAATAGTTTAGACTTTCGAAAAATTATAAGCATTATAAAATGTTTGAGATAATACCTCTGGATATTATAACAATTATCAAAACCATTGTAAAGGTCATCTGCACATTGCAACAATGATCTCAACGTTGTTATTATCCTATGGGTGTCATAATAATAACCTTGACATTGAGTTTTCCACCATTTATAAATCAAAGAAACTGCCACAGCAGCAATTTTTGCAATTACTAAATCCGGCCTGTTTAAATCCAGCCTCCAGTGTATTTTAAAAAATTAGATGAAATTTTGAATTTAAAATGATTGTTCTCTTCTGCAGAAAGTCAGAAACAAATGAATAACTTTTTGGTAGCATACTAGAATAGTGTATTGTAATCTAGACAAATTAACCAATAATAAAACAAGTATTGAAAACCTACATTATTGGCACCAACTGAATATTAAGAAAGTTTACTTTTTGTAAATAAACAAAAGTCATATTTTCTTTTGTTCTTAACATTTTTTTTGGAGCATAAAAAATATTCAAGTGAAAATTTCATATTTAGATATAAGCGATAATAATCTTTAACGGAACTTTTAAATGGCCTCCAGCATTATTGTTCTGCACTGCTCCCTTTTGATATTCCATCGGTCTTCATAACGTACCACCATTGCTATTAAGGTAATTGCAAATCTTCAAGTTCAAGTACCCAGGTGTGTGAGATGTATACGGGTGAGTTCCATTCTGTGACAAGTAGTTCCTGTCAGTGGACCACTTGTAATCAATCTCTCATGCTAATGCATCGAAAATGAAATATTATTCAATTATTAATAATTTTAATGACGTATTTGATTTTAATTTTATATCAAAAATAATTTAATAATTTAATTCATCCGAAAAAGATGCATTTTTTACCAAATAGTTGATTTTTCGAATAAAAAGATAAATTTTCGAACAAAAACTGAGTTGTTTAATTCTAGATTAAAAAAATGAATTTTTTACCGAAAAAAATTTTTTTATCAAAACAATAGAATTCTCGAATAATTAAATTAATTATTAACTGAAATCATTAGTCTTCCACTAAACAGGTGAATTTTTAACGCAAAAAGGTTGATTTTCAACAACAACAAAAAAGATAAATGTTCAACTAAAAATTACATATGTGAATTTTTATTTAATAAAATAATTTTCCACATAGAAGAAACAAATTTTTAACTAAATGATTAAATTTTCAACCAATGAAATCAATTTTCAACTAACAGCATGAGTTTTCAGTAGAAGAAAGGAATCTTCAACGAGGTAGTTTAATTTTCGATAATGTGGTTTTAATATTCACCCAAGCAGTTAATTTTTCAAACAAAAAAAAAATTAAATTTAAAATCTTTCAACATATACATATATATTTTTCTAAAGAGAGCTATATTAAACCAATAAAATTGTCCTTCTAAAAAAGACTATTTTTGTACAAAGTACATGAATACATGTTTCCTTGTCTAGAAAAGATAAAATAACAAACAAAAAAATGAAATAGTTAATTTTTAGTTGTACCATTTTTTTAATACAGTAGTTCAACTCTCATCCAAGTAGTTGAATCACCAACAAAAAAAATGAATTCAACGAAAAAAGAAGAATTTTCAACCAATGGAATTTTCAACTAAAATGATGAATCTTGATCAGAAAAAAAGAATTTTTAACAAAGCAGTTTAATTTTTGACAATCTAGTTTTAACTTTCCACCAATTAGTTGGATTATAAAAAGAATAGAATTCTCGACAAAAAAAGTAATAGTTAATATTTCGGGCAAAAAAGATTTTAATTTCAAATCCAAAAAATATAGAATCCAGCCAAAAAGACGAATTTTCAACTAAACAGATCAATTTTGAATCAAAAATTACATTGTTACATTTTTGATCAACAATATGAATTTCTACAAAAAAGAAAGGATTTTTCAACAAAATAATTAAATGTTCAACCAATGAAATAAATGTTCATTAAAAATCATAAATCTTCAATAATAAAAAGGAATTTCTAAAAAAGTAGTGTAATTTTCGACAAAGTAGTTTAAGCTTTCATTCAAGTGATTAAATTTTTGAACCAAGATATAAACCAAGAGAGAAAATTCCTTTAAAAAAAGTTTTTTTAATTATCACAAAAGACGAATTTTCAACGAAATATGTATATGAATTTTTAACTAAAAAAGATGAAATTTCAACCAAAAATGAAATAGTTAATTTTTCAGTTAAAATAGTAATTTTGAACGAAACAAAACGACTTTTTAAGAACACAGTTCACATTTTAGGCAAAGAAATGAATTTTCAACTGAAAATATTAATTTTTTATCGAGAAGGATTTTTAAACAAAAAAGATTAATTTTCTACCAAGGAGAAAAATTTGTGTACCAAGTATGATGAATTTGCAATAAAGTACATAACTTTTTAACCAAATAGATGAATTTTCAACTGAAAAAAATCAATGATCAACCAATAATTTATCAGTTAAAATTTTAGTCAACAAAACTAATTCCATTAAAAAAAAGAAAATTTCTCACAAAATAGTTAAATTTTTAACCTGGGAACTAAATTTTTGACTAAAATGATGAATCTTGAACCAAACAATGAATTTTAAAGAATGTAGTTCAATTTTAAACAAAGTTCAACTTTCAACCATGTAGTTGAATTTTTCCACAATGAAAACGAATTCTCATCAAGAAAAGATTAAATTTCTACCAAAAGAGACAAATTTTTGAATTAAAGACACAAATTTTCTACCAAATTAGTAAATTTTCAACCAAAAAAGATTTTCAGTTAGAGAAAAAAATTAATATAAAATGTTGAATTTTGAAGCTAAACAGACCACTTTTCTACAAGAATGTTGAATTTTCAACTTTAAAATATGAATTTTTAACCAAAAAGTAAATTTTTAACTTAGAAAATTAATTTTTGACTAAAATGATGAATTTTAAGACAAAAATTAATTTTACGATTAATCATAGTAGGTCAACTTCAAACAAAGAAGTTTAACTTTGAACCTGGTAGTTAAATTAAAAAAAAAATGAATTTTTAACAAAAAAGGCAATAGTTGATATTTAAAACAGTGAAGATTCTCGTTTTATAATAGAAACAGACAAATTCAATAAAAAAAAATTATAATAAAATATTTGGAACCTCAAACAAAACAAAATTAATTTGGGAACTAACAGTTCCGCTTGAATTTTCAATCTAAAGGAGGATTTTTTTTATAACAGTTGAATTTTTGATTCGAAAATAGGTGTTTCCATGAAGAAAGATTCATTTTTAACGAAACAGTTAAATTTTTCACCAAAATAGTTGAATCTGCAACGTCAAATCAGATTAATTCTCAACCAAACATTTGCATTTTAACCAAAAATGATTCTTCCAAAAGTCATGAACTTTTAAATCGAAAAGACGAATTTCCTATAAAATTATTGAATTTTAAACCAAGAAAAAACAACAAAATCTGGTAAAAAAATATTAATTTTCAACCAAAAATATAATAGTGGACTTTTCAACCGGAAGTAACTAAATTTCAACCAAAAATAATTTTATTTTTATTATTTTATTTTATTTTATTATTCATTTATTATTTATTTTATTATTGAAAACTATGTAAGAAATTTCAGAAATTTCAGAAATTTTTTATAAAAGGTAACTTTCCCGAAGCGAGTAAGGGAATATTGAATGTCCAAAAAATTTTCGAATTTTTTGGTAAATTTTCCATTTTTCGGTAAATATTCGGGATTTTTTCCAAAAATTGTAGGAAGCGGAGAAATACGGGCAGTTTACCGTTTGATGGCTGATTGTAGAAGTAAGCCACAAGTGTCTTTCAAAGATTGCTGAACATTTTCGGAAAAATTTCCAAAATATTTCTTACAGTGAAATGAGGGGGGGGGGTGGGTCAGAAGAGGGTTGGGGGGTTTAAGGAAGCCCCTCACCTAATCAGTGATGAGCCCTAAGAGCCTACAGTAAGTATACAAAACATAAAAAATGTAATTTCCACAGTGGTTAGACGAGTTGTGCCTGCACCCTTTCCCTTTATGCAGGCTTTTATAAAGCTTCCGTAAAAACTTTATTCAGAAAAGAAAGTAGGTGGTTCCGAATGGCGTTGAGATTTTGTTCCAATAAAACAACGTCCTGTCCAACTGGGCTCGCCGATCAGAAAGAATGAAAGATGCAGGAACACCTTTAGGGTCCATCAGCACCCCAACCCTCACACGTACCTCAACTTGCACATGCCACATGGTCACATGTACATGTGCGGCATTATATGCCTCTCAACCCATCAATTTTATTTCTGTAATCTCCATACTAAATTTGGAATTAGTGTCCACAAAACCCACCGAGTAGCAATTTTTAGGAATATTGACAAACCGTATTTTTGGTCACAATGCAGGATCTTTTGTTTTGAGTTTTGTAATTTTGACCCCACATTTGGAATTTGCGACACCGAAAACCCACCGGAGAAGACTGAAAGGAATAATTGAAGGGTGCACGTACAATTCCGGTTATTCCAACCATAATGGCTCGTGCAGCCTAAATCACACGGGATGGCTATTTTAAGCATATACCATTATGATCACGTATCATAGCATCAAGTGATTCGTTCTTGATAAAAGCCTTTCTTGTAAAATCTTTAAAAACATGTAATGAATCGGGATTTTCCTCAAATGCTTCTTTTAAAATTGGACAATTGCAAGTCGTATGCTGCTTCTAATTTCAATATGTTCATGTCTTTGTGAATCAATGTTTCACATGGAATTCAAGTCACCTTCAGTGAACCCAAATTAGTAATAGTTGAGAAACCTGAATCGTATTACTAAGTTATGGGTTTGTGTGGTTGAATCTTATAATGTCAGGTCACATGTCATTATACAATCTAGAACCCTCTAGCATCAAGTGATTCGTTCTTAATAAAAGCTTTTCTTGTTTAATCTTCGAGAAAAACATCTAATGAATCGGGATTTTCCTTAAATGCTTCTTTCAAGATTGGACAATTGCCAGTTGTATGATGCTTATCATTCCTATATGTTCATTCCAATATGTTCATTCCAATATGTTCATGCCTTTATGAATGAATGTTTCACATGAAATTCAAGTCATCTTCAGTGAACCCAAGTTAGTAATAGTTAAGAGCCTCCAGTATACGAAGCGTAAAAACTGAAATTGCCACAATGGTTATACGTGCCTCCACCCTTTGCCTTTCTAAGGCCCTTATAGAGCTTTTGAAGCAACTTTAGTCGAAGAAGAAAGTAGGCGGCTGAGATTTTGTCCCAATAAAACAACGCCCTGTCCAACTGTGCTCGGCGATCAGAAAGAATGAAAGATGCAGGAGCACCTTTAGCGTCCATCAGCACCCCAACCCTCACACGTACCTCAACTTGCACATGCCGCACGGCCACATGCACATATGCGGCCGAATATACCCCTCAACCCTAGTACAATGCCAATAATAACCTATCGCCCTATGTAGTGTCGCATCCCTCGCAGATTCCAGCAGATGCTTCTGCTGATGCTATAGTATAGCTATAGCTGACATACCGATGGTTATGGTTTGCCAGGTCTAGGAGGGTAGTACGTACAATGAAAGAAGGGGGCAGGTGTGGCATCCCCTTTGCCGGAGCAGGCGCGGCGCGTGCCCCACACGAGCGTAGGCGGGTCCCCCTTTTATTTTTGCCTATACTTGGGGTGAGCGCAAGACGCGTCGCATCGTCTTAAACTTCAAGATAAAGTACTCTAGGTCTAGCTCGTGTGCATTGTGCACCCCATGCGAGATGCCAGCCAGCCTCTTTGAAAAATTTCGACTCTATGATCGGCACGACACGTGACTCGCATCTGATTTCTACCGGTTGGGGTGGTTGTGCATTGTGCACATCATGCATCCCCATGGAAATTGTGCTTGTTTCAGCTATTCAAGTCAGATTTGAAGATTCGAATTATTCAAGTTATTGGCTAATCTGTTTTTGTTATCACTGAGAGAAAGGTCCTTTTGTGTTGGAAGGATGCTTCTTCACCTGAATGGAATTTCCCCTTTTTAAGGATGGATGGAATTTCATTTGTTTCAGAAAGAATCCTTTTTGTAGCAAACATCATTTTGCTACAAACTTCCTCTAATCTTGTAGCCGAATCATTATGTTTGTGTGAAGCAGATTCGAGTGGTTCAAAGCAAAAGAGGCAAGAGGATGATGCTTTTGTTTCAAGACAAATTTTTCTTTGTATGAGGGTTGAAATGCACCCCTATGCAAACTATAAATCCTGTGGCCTTTTGAATCAACTATTCGAATCCATGCTGAAGATTCGGATTATTGGTGTTATCGAGCAATTGATGTGTTTTTCATGTTTCAAAATGTACCAACATACTCGATACACCTTATGCATCATTGAAATATCCAAATCGATTTTGAGTCAAACGAATAATCAATACATTGACAACATATTGAAACATACGTTTTGTTATGATAAAAATAAAAATAAATGTAGTACTGAATAGGTTCAATCAAATATTTGTTTGATCAAAAGAAATTTTTCTTACAAGAATTCTTTCTTCATCTGAAAATCATTATTTCAGCTACATTTCTTGGATTTAAATAATCTTTTTCCTCAGCGTAAAACATCATTCCCGAAGTAACTCAAGTTTTCTGCAGTATCGCAGATTTTTTTTCGAATAAAAATTTAATTTTAAAAATATCTAATCTTTAGTTTTAAAATTAATCTTTCTTGTCAAGAAATTTTGTAATTTGTTTAAAAATTTACTTGTTCTGTTGAAAAGTCAATAATTATTTTGAAGAACCATCTTTTTGTGCGGAAAATTCAAGTATTTTCGTCAAAAATTCAAGTACTTGGTGTGAAGGTGAACCACTTTATTTATCATTAATTTTTTTGGTTGAAGATTCATAATTTTGAAAGAAAATCAATTTCTTTGGTTGAATATTAAACTATCTTTTTCAAAATTAGCTTTTTTCTTGATTAAAAATTAAATCAATGAACTGAAAATTCCATTTTTGGTTGAAATCTGATCTGTTTTAGTTGAAACTTCAGTATCTTTAGCTGAAAATTAGTTTTTTCTTGGTTCAAATTAAATTTTTCTAACTGAAAATTTAACTATCCTATTTTTGGTTCAAATATGATCTCCTTGAGCGAAAAATTTAATTTCTTCAGGTGAAAATTTAATTATTTGATTAAAAATTTCATTATTTCATTAAAAGTTAAACTTGTTCATTGAGAAACGATCCTTTTTGGTTAAAAATTTATCTTTTTGGGTTGAAAATTTGATAAATCTTGTACATAATTCAACTATTGGTTTGGAAAATTAACTTTCTTGTTCAAAATCCAACCTTTTTGTAGAGAATTTTGTTTTTCTCTATAATATTCCAACTTTTGGAAGACATCTTTTTATTGAATAAAAAAATTTTTCTTGGTTAACATTTTTTTTTCATTATTTTTTAATTATTTTCTTAAGGCATCAACAATTTTATTGAGAATTCATCATTTCGGATTGAAAATTTTACTAATTCAGATCGAAAATTCATCTTGTTGACCTAAACATTCAAAATTAGGAATCATTTTTTTTTTTATTTGTTAGCCAAAATTCTATGTCGGGTGAAAATTGCATTAATTTTTTTTTTGGTTGAAAATGCGGTTGGACCGCAATGTGGGGCAAAAAAGTAGTTATTTTTTCTTCAGGAAATTAGTCCGAAGCTTAAAATTTTGATCTAATTTTATTGCTTTTTTCGAATGAAAGTCAACTTTTTAAAGAAAGAAATTTTGTGAGAGTGTGTGTAGTGAGTAGGACAAGAAGAATTCAAATTTTTATTCAAATTTGTATGAAATAGTTAAAGATTTAAAAAAAGGTTCTGTTTTAGGAGGAGGGAAAGAAAAATCAGTCATTTCCGTTGGTCAACCGTCTTTTTTGAAGTATATTTTACTAATCAGGATATGAAGGAGCTAAAAATGGTGCAGCCGGTGCGAGGGATCATGTTTCAGTCTCTAGACTCTTGAGTGCTTCCTCTCCTTCCTATTATTCCTATTTCTCTTTAAAAACAAGAGTTTCTTCCTTTTCGGTACTTTGGAGTGATTTCGGCTATTAGGAAAAGAGAAAAAAAATCGTATGAAAAAGACGATGAGAAAATTGATCAAATAGGATTTTATAGTTAAAAATGCAAGAACAATTTCATCAGATTTCCTCAAGTTTATAGCGAAAATTTTCGGAACATTTGGACTCGTATTTGGGCAACTCCTTGGAAAAGGGATTGAAATTTAAATTTAAATTCAAATGGTCATTGGAATTAGAATTGAAATGTAAAGTAGAATTGAAACAGGAATTGGAATTCTTATTCTTAGGCAGAGCTAATATTGATGAGAGTGTGGATAAGTTTATTATCAGGAGATTTGAGCAACCTTTCGGAATTGGAATTAGAATTGAAATTGAAATAGAAATTGGAATCGGAATTGAAAATGAGATGGGAATTAGATTTGGAATTCGAATTAGATTTGGATTGGAATCAGAATTATTATTCTTAGGCAGAGCAGATGCTGATGAGAGTATGGAAAAGTTTATCTTTAACTTTATCCTGGACATTTTTGGAACATTCTGGAAACTCTTTGTTACTGGAATTAAAATTAGAATATAAATGGGAATTAGAATTGGAATTAAAAATTAAATGGAAATTATATTTCGAATCGGAAGCTTTATTCTTAGACAGAGAAGATGTTAATGAGAGTACGGATGAGTTTATCTTCAAGTTTATAGTGGAAATTTTCATGACATTTGTGCAAGACTTCGGAATTGGAATTGAAATTGCAATTAGATTTGGAATTTCAATTTGAATGATAATTAGAATAAGAATTAAAATGGAACTCAGAATTGAAACTGGAATTGAAATTTGCATTCTTATAAGGCAGCCAGGTGTTGATGGGAGTTTGGGCGAGTACATCGTCAAGTTTGTCGTGGATATTTTCAGGAGTTTGAATAACCCTTTGGAATTGGAATGAGAATTGGAATCGGAATAGAAATTGGAATTCAAAACAAGATGAAAATTAGATTTGGAATTGGAATTAGAATTTTTATTCTCAGGCAGAGTAGATACTAATGAGAGTATGGATGAGTTTATCGTCAAGTTTATCGCGGACATTTT
This sequence comes from Andricus quercusramuli, assembly GCA_932178445.1. NCBI lineage: Eukaryota > Metazoa > Arthropoda > Insecta > Hymenoptera > Cynipidae > Andricus > Andricus quercusramuli. Next base: position 43,364 of record CAKNXH010062127.1, read on the forward strand.
CGAAACATTTTGGCAACCCCTTGTAATTGGAATTTTAATTGGGACTGAAATCGGAATGGAAATCGGAATTGGAATTGAAAATGAAATGGAAATTAGAATTGGAATCAAAAGTTTTGTTCGTATGCAGAACAAATGGTAATGGAAGTTTGGATAAGTTTATCGTCAAGGTCATACTGAAAATTTTTGGGAAATTTGGCCAGCCCCTTGGAATAGGGATTGAAATTGAAATATGGATGATCACTGGAATTAGAATTAAAGAGGAGATCGAAATTAGACTTGAAATTGAAATTAGAATTTTTATTCTTAGGCAGAGCAGATGCTAATGAGAGTATGGAAGAGTTTATCTTCAAGTTTATCGTGGACATTTTTGGAACATTCTGGAAACCCTTTGTAACTGAAATTAAAATTAGAATTGAAATGGGAATTAGAATTGGAATTGAAAATGAAATGGAAATTATAATTCAAATCGGAAGTTTTAGTCTTAGACAGAATTAGACAGAATAGAAATTTGCATTCTTATGAGGCAGCCAGTTGTTGATGAGAGTTTGGGCGAGTCCATCGTCAAGTTTATCGACGATATTTTCAGGAGTTTGAACAACCCTTTGGAATTGGAATGAGAATTGGAATCGGAATAGAAATTGGAATTCAAAACAAGATGAAAATTAGATTTGGAATTGGAATTAGAATTTTTATTCTCAGGCAGAGCAGATACTAATGAGAGTATGGATGAGTTTATCGTCAAGTTTATCGCGGACATTTTCGAAACATTTTGGCAACCCCTTGTAATTGGAATTTTAATTGGGACTGAAATCGGAATGGAAATCGGAATTGGAATTGAAAATGAAATGGAAATTAGAATTGGAATCAAAAGTTTTGTTCGTATGCAGAACAAATGGTAATGGAAGTTTGGATAAGTTTATCGTCAAGGTCATACTGAAAATTTTTGGGAAATTTGGCCAGCCCCTTGGAATAGGGATTGAAATTGAAATCTGGATGATCACTGGAATTAGAATTAAAGAGGAGATCGAAATTAGACTTGAAATTGAAATTAGAATTTTTATTCTTAGGCAGAGCAGATGCTAATGAGAGTGTGGAAGAGTTCATCTTGAAGTTTATTGTGGACATTTTCGAAACATTTTGGCAACCCTTTGTAATTGGAATTTTTATTAGAATTGGAATCGGAATGAAAATTGGAATTGAAAATCTGATGGAGATTATACTTGGAATTGGAATTAGAATTATTAGTCTTGGACGAAGCAGATCCTGATAAGAATATGGATGAGTTTATCTTCAAGTTTATCGTGGACATTTCCGGAACATTTTGGCAACCCTTTGCAATAGGAATTGGAATCAAAATAAGAATTGAAATGGAAATTGGAATTAGATTTTAAAATTGAATGATTACTGGAATTAGAATTGGAATGGAAATTCGAATTAGAATTGGAATTAGAATTTTTATTCTTAGGCAGAGCAGATGTTAAAAAGAGTTTGGATGAGTTTATCGTGAAGTTTATAGTGAATTTTTTCAGGAGATTTAGGCAACCTTTTGGAATTTGAATTAGAATCGGAATCTGAATGAAAATTGGAAATAGAATTGAAAATGAGATCGAAATTCGAGTTGGAATTTATCATCAAGTTTATCGTGGACATTATGGAAACGTTTCGGCAACCCTTTGTAATTGGAATTGGAATTAGCATTGGAATCGAAATGGAAATTGGAATTGAAAATCTGATGGAAATTACACTCAGAGGTGGAATTCGAATTTGTATTCTGAGGCAGAGCAGATATTGATGGGAGTTTAATAGAGTTTGATTGAGTTTGGATGTCGTCCAGTTTATAGTAGAAATTTTCGGGACTTTTGAGAATCCATTTGAAATTGGACTTGGATTTGGAATTTGAATCTAAATGGTAATTCAAATTCGAATAAAAATAAAAATTGGAATTGGAACTGGAATTAAAATACAAATTTTAATTCTTAGGCAGAGCAGATGTTAAAGAGAGTTTGGATGAGTTTATCGTCAAATTTATAGTGGATTTTTTCAGGAGTTCTAGGCAACCTTTTGGAATTGGAATTAAATTTCGAATCTCAATGAAAATTGAAATCAGAATAGAAAATGAAAAGTCGATTTGGAATTTATCGTCAATTGGAATTGGAACTTTTATTCTTGGGCATTGCAGATATTAATGAGAGGATGAATGAGTTGATGGCCAAGTTTATAGTGAAAATTTGCAGGCCATTCAAGCAACCTTTGTTATTGTACTTGAAATTAAAATTTGAATGGGTATTTGAATGGGAACTGAAACGAGAATTAAATTTAGAATTTGAATTTTTATTCACAGACAGATCAAATATTAATGAGAGTGTGGACGAGTTTATCATCAAGTTTGTAATGAAAATTTTTTGTACATCTGGTCAACTCACCGTGGATGTTTTTGGGTCATTTTGGCAATTCTTTGGAATTGGAATGAAAATTGAAATTGGAACTAAAGTTGGAACTGGAATTAGAATAAAAATGGAAGTTATAATTGGAATTGAATTTTTGATTCTTAGGCAAAGCAGACCTCAATGATACTGTGGAGGAGATTATCATCAAGTTGTTGGTTACAATTTTCGGGACATTTGGGTAACCCCTTTGAATGAGAATTGGAATGGAATGTGAAATTGAAGTGGAATTTGGTATTGGAATTGAAATTGAAACGATAATTAGAATTGCACTTGAAATTTCTATTGGTAGGCAGAGCAGATTTTAATGATAGTCTGGAGGAGTTCATCGTCAAGTTTATAGTTGAAATTGTCGGGTCATTAGGGCAACCCCTTTGAGTTGGAATCGGAATTGAAATCAGAATTCAAATTGGAATGAAAATTGGAATTGGAATTGAAATGGAAATTAGAATCGGAATTTGAATTCTCAGGCAGAGCAGATGTTAATGAGAGTGTGGATGAGTTGAAGATCGTGGACAATTGGGCAACTCTTTTGAATTGGAATCGGAAAGAAAATCCGACTTGGAATTGGGATTGGAATGGAAATTAGGCTCGGAATTTGAATTGTCAGACAGAGCAGATGTTAATGAGACTGTGGATGAGTTGAAGATCGTGGACACTTGGGCAACCCTTTTCCCTTTCTTAGCTTCACGCACTATGGTGCACCGGTCCACCCTCGTTAGTTACCCCAAGCAAGCCAAGAAAGAGATCAGCATCATAATCCTTAGAAGAACAAAGCAAGGCTAACGCATACGTTGGCATAGGCCATAGGGCCATAGGCATAGGCCATAGGAAGGAGGGTGTCTCTGATGTCTGCATCCGGCTGGTCACTTCCGGCACGCGCTCAAACACGTGTACACGTGCCCTCTTTATATACCATACCCCCTAGCCTTGCCTAATGCTTCAGTTAAGTCGCATTTTCATTTTTCTTTCTGGCTTCCGGAATTAGAGAGTGCCCTGGTGGGGTCTAGGTCCACCATCAATAAAGTGCAGTCATCAGTCAGGAAAAAGCTCCCTTAAAACAAAAGCAGGATCCTACGGCCTGTTTTGCTTTGAACCATCCTCTCAACCTTAAATTTAAGGGAAAAACATCCTTTTGACACAAGAGGACATTGTTCTGAGTTGTCGATGGACGCTGTTCATATGGTCAAAGTTTACTGAATAGTTGAATTTTCAACCAATGATGAACAATTTTCAAACAAGAAGATTACTTTCCTACCAAAGAAATCAACATTTTTAAAATGACTCAGTGTTTCAAACCATGAAATGAATTTTCAACTAAATTGATGAATCTTCTATCAAACAAATAAATTTTAAACCAAATTGTTCAACAAAAAGGAATGAACTTTCAATAAAAAAATAGTTGGATGCTTTCATTGGGTTTGGTGACGCAACATTTTATGCCTCTTTCTGATGACCTACTACAATACTCATTATCTTCAATTTAGATTCCACAAATCTATACATAATTCATCTTATTTCTACTGATACATCTTTTATTTTTATTATATTCCCGAATTTAAAGGCGAGTTTATAGATAGAAACTGGTTCACTTGGCACACTTTTAAAATACCTTTGCCGAGAGGAGACGCACTTGTCCATCAGCACTTGCAGTTAGTTTCAACCCGAAAATATGAATTTTCGTAAAAAAGTTCATTTTTACCCAAGAAAGATTTCCCAGTCGGGAAATAAATAAAGTTTCGAATAAATTGTTGAATTTCTAAGCCAAAAAAAAAAGAATTTTTCACAAAAGAGTTAAATTCCGTACAATTCTCTTCAGATCCTACTTTCTTACCAAACACGATTCGCTAGAACTGTAGATCCGTTCTTTACAAAAAATTATTAAAAAATTATATTCAATTATATTGAAAATTTTGAGAAACGATTTGCCAGAATCAAAGATCCGCCTTTTTCTACAAAAATCATTACAGAATTATCTTCAATTATATTAAGCGCATAAAAAAGATTTTAATAAATGGATAAACCTTTTTTCTACGATTCGAACGATATAAAAAAGTCATTTTCGATTTTTCATCGTTCCTGATTTTTCACCAAACACGATTCGCCAGAATTGAAGATCCGCCTTTTTTACAATAATGTTTAAAAACCTGTGTTCAATTATTTTGAAGAATTATAAAAAATAACGATTTTCATAAACGGATGAACCTTCTTTCTTGGATTCTAAAGATATACAAAATTCATTTTCGATTTTTAGAAGATCCTGCATTCTTACCAAACACGATTCGCCAGAATCAAAGATCCACCTTTTTTTTCAATAATCATTGAAGAATTATTTTCAATTATATTGAATATTGAAAAAAAAATTATTCTCAGAAACGTGTGAACCTTTTTTTACGATTCCAACGATATAAAAAAACTCATTTCCGATTATTTGTGGATCCTGCTTTTTTACCAACCACGATTCGCCAAAATTGAAGATCCGCCTTTTTTACGGTAATCAATCAAGACTCAATTGTATTTAAAATTTAAAGAAATATGATTTTCATAAACACATTTTCGATTTTTTGTAGATCCCACTTTTTTACCAAGCACGATTCGCTAGAATTGAAGATCCGCTTGTTTGGAATAATTATTAAAAACTTATCTTCAATTATATAAAAATTAAAAAAAAAACGATTTTCGTAAACGGATGAAGTTTCTTCTACGATTTCATCGATATTAAAAACCCATTTTCAATTATTGTAGATCCTACTTTTTTACCAAACACGATTCGCTAGAATTGAAGATCCGCTTGTTCGGGATAATTATTAAAAACATATCTTCAATTATATCAAAATTTAAAGAAAAAACGATTTTCGTAAACGGATGAAGTTTCTTGTACGATTTTATCGATATAAAAAACTCACTTCCGATTTTTTGCAGATCCTACTTTTTGACCAAACACGATTCGCCAGAATTGAAGATCCATCTTTTTTTATAATAATCATTAAAGACTTATCTTCAATTATATTTGAAATTAAAAAAAAAGCTTTTCATAAACAGATGAACCTTGTTTCTACGATTCTAATGGTATAAAAAGCCATTATCGATTTTTTCTAGATCCTACTTTGTTACCAAACACGATTCGCCAGAATTGAAGATCCGTCTTTTTTGTACAATAATTATTATAAACTGAGAAAACGATTCTGAAGATATACAAAACTCATTATCGATTCGTTGTAGATTCTTCGTTTTTATCATACACTATTCACCAGAATTGAATATCCGCCTTTTTTATAATAATTATTATAAGCTTATCTTCAATTATATTGAAATTAAATAAAAACGATTTTCTTAAACAGATGAACCTTCTCTTGACGATTCTAATGTTATAAAAAACTAATTTTCGATTTTTCGTAGATCCTAATCTTTTACCAAACACGATTCGCCAGAATTAACGATCTATCTTTTTTGGAATAATTATTAAAAACTTATCTTGAATTATATCAATCATTTGAAAAAACGATTTTGATAAATGGATAAACCTTTTTTCTACTATTCTAAAGATTAAAAAAGTCATTATCGATTTTTTGTAGATCCTACTTTTTTACCAAACACGATTCGCAGGATTGAAGATCCGCTTTTTTGTACAATAATTATTAAAAACTGAGAAAACGATTCTGAAGATATACAAAACTCACTATCGATTTGTTGTAGATCCAGCTTTTTTACCAAACATGATTCGCCAGAATTGAAGATCTGCCTTTTTTGGAATAATTATTAAAAACTTATCTTCAATTATATTGAAATGAGAAAAGAAATTTTTAAAAACGGAAGGACCTTTTTTCTATACGAATCTAACGATATAAAGAACTAATTTCCGATTTTTCGTAGATCCTACTTTTCACCAAACACCATTCGCCAGAATTGAAGATCCGCCTTTCTTGGAATAATTATTAAAAACTGATCTTCAATTATATTTGAAATTAAAAAAAAATTTCTCATAAACAGATGAACCTTCCTTCTACGATTCTAATGATATAAAAAACTAATTTTCGATTTTTCGTATATACTAATCTTTTACCAAACACGATTCGCCAGAATTGATGATCTGCCTTTTTTGGAATAATTATTAAAAACTTATCATCAATTGTATCAATCATTTGAAAAAACAATTTTTATAAATGGATAAACGTTTTTTCTACTATTCTGACGATATAAAAAAGTCATTATCGATTTTTTGTAGATCTTGCTTTTTTACGAAACACGATTCGCCAGAATTGAATATCCGCCTTTTTTAACAATAATTATTATAAACTTATCTTCAATTATATTGAAAATAAACAAAAACGATTTTCTTAAACGGATTACCATTTTTTCTACGATTCCAACGATATAAAAAAGACATTATCGATTTTTTGTAGATCCTACTTTGATATCAAACACGATTCGCCAGAATTGAAGATCCGCTTTTTTGTGCAATAATTATTGAAAACTGAGAAAAAGATTCTGAAGAAATACAAAACTCATTCTCGATTTTTTGTAGATTCTTCGTTTTTATCATACACTATTCACCAGAATTGAATATCCGCCTTTTTTTATAATAATTATTATAAGCTTATCTTCAATTATATTGAAATTAAATAAAAACGATTTTCTTAAACAGATGAACCTTCTCTTGACGATTCTAATGTTATAAAAAACTAATTTTCGATTTTTCGTAGATCCTAATCTTTTATCAAACACGATTCGCCAGAATTGATGATCCGCCTTTTTACATTCTCATCTAGACTCTATAGAAGGTATTAGATTTGTGTAAAATTTGACCCCCCCGGTTTTTGTCAAATGTCCACGTTTTGAGACCCCTGAATCCAAAAAACAGGTTTTTACGAATGTGTCTGTCTGTGTGTATGTGTGTATGTGTGTATGTGGGTGGTGAAGTATGTAGATTTTTAGTCTGTTAGCACGATAACTTTCGAAAGAATTGACATATTGGATTGGGCTTTGGTATACTCTTCAAGTATCCTAAAATGAAGGTCAGGTTCGTTAGCCAGCTATTTTTGATAAAAATTCAAAAAGTGAGACTATTTTGAAAATTTTTGAGACCATTTTTTTCAAAATTTGGAAATTATATTTGCAGCTGTTCATAGTACTCGGAAATTCGAACAATTTTTTCGTATAACATTTTTCAATGAAATGAAAATTTTCAGATTTACAGCATTTGCAAAATCCAAAATAAGAAA
>CAKNXH010062127.1:51429-62469 GCA_932178445.1 Andricus quercusramuli
GAAAATTAACATATTCAGTCGAAAAACGCACGATACGAAAAAAAGTCAGGAGAAAAAAAATGTTTCTTCTTGCACGCCCTACAAGATTATCTTAACGACTTTTTGAATTTTCTCGAAAAATCGAAAATTCACATTTTTATTGCACAAAGAGTAATTAAAAATCCAAAAATGCAATTTTACGGCCAAACTATGCAAGATAGGACGAATGATGATCCAACAAAGTTTGTGTCTAAGAAAAAGATCTACAAATTTGTTATTGAATACTTTTTGATAGGATGTGCAGTTTTTGTTTTATTCGTAAGAAATTACATCGACAGTGAAAAAATCAGCCCGATAAGTGGGCACATTCTCATCAAAACTTTGCTTATTCCATTTCTTTTTTATCTCGTGTGTTTTTTCACAATATTTCATTGTTTTTATGTTTTCAATACTATTTCTAACCATTAAAACAATAAAATAATCATCATTATTGCTCATGGTACTTGAAAATTTGTATTTTTACATTCTCATCTAGAGAAGGTATTAGATTTGTGTAAAATTTGACCCCCCGGTTTTTGTCAAATGTCGATTTTTCAATAATCATTTAAAAATTTATCATATATATGTTCCAAAAACAACTTAGATACTTTTTTTCGCCCCTTTTCAGATAGTTGGAGAAATCTTTCTGATTGTATGATTAATTAGAAAGATACAGAAATGTACGCTGAAGTGAAGGAATTTCCTTCTTCATTTTAGATCAAATATAAAAATTTAGTCATTTTCATCTGAAGAACATAGAACATAACATATAATCGTTGCGAAGCGCGACGACCAAATCTCGCATCTTGAGCGCGCTCAAACTTTTGAGTATCCATTAAACGATGAACAGAAACGAGCGTGGTGCGCAAGGTTTACATCATTTTTAAACTAAATATTGAGCGCGAAGCGCGAGTATCTTGATGAGAATGTGTTCCTTAAGGTCGATAGAACCTTAAGTAAATTAGTTTCTCTTTCTATGGAAAACGTACATAATTAAACCAAAAGCAGGTCATAACGATGAAGCTAGCTAAGAGAGTGTTAGCCCGCGAAGCGTGAAATAGCGAGCACACGAAGTACGAAAACCCTGAGGAACCGAGCTTAAAACGTCAGGCAAATGTGTCCGAGCGCGTAGCGCGATCTAGGCGCGCTCAAACTTGCGAGCGAAGCGAGCTGCGCGCAAAGCGCGTTATGAGAATGTGCCCGCGAAGCGGGCAGATTTTTTGTAATAATTATTAACAACTTATCTTCAATTATATTGAAATGAAAAAAGAGATTTTCAAAAACGGAAGAACCTTTTTTGTATACAAATCTAACGATATGAAGAACTAATTTCCGTTTCTTCGTAGATACTACTTTCCACCAAACACGATTCGCCAGAATTGAAGATCCGTCTTTTTTTACAATAATCATTAAATACTTATCTTCAATTATATTTGAAATTAAAAAAAAAGTTTTTCATAAACAGATGAACCTTCTCTCGACGATTCTAATGATATAAAGAACTAATTTCCGATTTTTAGTAGATCCTAATCTTTTACCAAACACGATTCGCCAGAATTGACGATCCGTCTTTTTCGTGATAATTATTAAACTCATCTTCAATTATATTGAAAATTCAGAAAAAATAACGATGTTCATGAACGGATGAATCTTTTCTTACGACTCTAATGATAGAAAAAAGACATTATCGATTTTTTGTACACTGTTAAAAAAATCTGTATGAGATTCAATATATATGTGTGTGAAGCAAATATGCACTACCGCTACTGAAATGTAACATACATTGGTGTAGTAAATTTAATATACAAGTGTATTAAATTTAATATACAGGTCGGTATAGCAGTGTGCATGAAAACTCGAAGTGCTTTCATTTCTTCAAATCTTATCAAATATTCGCAATTAAATTAATAATCTAGAATTCGTCAACTGAATTGTTATTTATAATGAAAGTTCGACGTACGGGTGGAACTTTTTCCATAATCCAGTCTAAATAATAGAAATTTAATGCTAGTACAGTTGGTTGTAGGTTAGGTCTGTTATTTGTTTGCTTAATTGATCTTCTCGACTTAAAATCCAGTCATATTTTTGATTAACTGGAAGAAGGTATCATGTTTTATTATTTAGAGTCGAAAATTCATGTTGAACTTATTTTGAATTTGTGTAAAATGGAATTATCTGATTTTTCTAGTAAGTGATTAACATGAATGTATATGAAATTTAATATACACACTCTTAATGGCGATTTCATATGATTGATATATCAATTTTAATACACATGGGTATATTAAATTTAATATTATTTTTAACAGTGTATTTTTCACCAAACACGATTCGCCACCATTGAAGATCCATCTTTTTTTATAATAATCATTAAAGACTTATCTTCAATTATATTTAAAATTAAAAAAAAAAACGTTTTTCATGAACAGATGAACCTTCTTTCTACGATTCTAATGATATACAAAAACTAATTTTCGATCATTCGTAGATCCTCATCTTTTACCAAACACGATTCGCCAGAATTGAAGATCCGCCTTTTTTGAAGTAATTATTAAAATCTTATCTTGCATTATATTTAAATTAAAAAAAAAAAACAATTTTCATAAACGGATGAAACTTTTTTCTTTACGAATCTAACGATATAAAGAACTAATTTTCGATTTTTCGTAGATACTACTTTCCACCAAACACGATTCGCCAGAATTGAAGATCCGCCTTTTTTGGAATAATCACCAAAAACTTATCTTCAATCATATTGAAATTGAACAAAATCAATTTTCTTAAACGGATTACCATTTTTTCTACGATTCCAACGATATAAAAAAGCCATTATCGATTTTTTGTAGATCCTAATTTGTTACTAAAGACGATTCGCCAGAATTGAAGATCCGCCTTTTTTTCATAATAATCATTAAAGACTTATCTTCAATTATATTTGAAATTAAACAAAAAGGATTTTCTTAAACGGATTACCATTTTTTCTACGATTCCAACGATATAAAAAAGATATTATCGATTTTGTGTAGATCCTACTTTGTTACCAAACACGATTCGCCAGAATTGAAGATCCGCTTTTTTGTACAATAATTATTAAAAACTTATCTTCAATTATATTAAAATTCAAAAAAAGCGATTTTCATGAACGGATGAAACTTTTTTCTATACGAATCTAACGATATAAAGAACTAATTTTCGATTTTTCGTAGATCCTGCTTTTTTAAATATCATGGCAGAGTTGATGCTGCATCACTTGGCACACTTTTAAAATCCCTTCTTTGAGAAGAGAGAGAGAGAGAGAGAGAGATGAAGAGAGAGATCTCGGATCTTTTCGATTCAGAAAGAACCTCACGGACCCAGCACACTTGTCCTTACGCAAGCCATCGGCACTTGCCGTGCTTAGTCCGAACGCGACGCGACGGATGAATGGGACCAGTCTGAATAGAGTAAACCGGGCGAAGAAACCGACAAAGAACTCGGGATTTCCTTTGTTGGAATCCCCAGGCGACACAGGGCCCAATTTCGAATTTCCGAATTTGATTGACTGAAAAACATTGCTTTTGAGTGATGGAAAAAAATCTCTTAGCGGCCCTGCTGCTTTTCATTTTGAGTAACGCAAGAGCCAAGAGCTAAGAGCTAAGAGCTAAGAGGAAGAGGAGTGTGTGGACAGGTGAGGTCGACATTGATTCTCCTATGGACCCATACGATTTTTGCATCTGTCGGGATGGGAGGTTGATTTTGGTCCAGGGTCCTATTTTCCAAGAAGCGTGTCCTACCGCCCCTCTTCAGGGCTCTCAAATCTTTTCCTGACGCAGTTGCTTTCAAACTTTCAAAGTGTCTTCCCCGCACAATCCACCCTTATATTGCCACCTCTTCAGCAGCAGCTTCTTCTTTTTCATCTCCTTTTTCTCTTTCATTAAATGGATAAGAGAAGAGCCACACACCTTCTTCAATTTTCCACCCAACAGCTGAATTTTCAAGCAAGAAGATTGATTTTCTATGAAAAAAATCGAATTTTCAACTAAAAAATATAGATTTACAACTGAACTGATTTAAAAAAATACAATTCAACCATTTTGTTGAAAAATTAGTCATTTTGTGGAGAATTCAACTATTTTGTCGAAAATTCAACCATTTTGTTGAAAATTCAAATCTTTGTTCAAAAATTGAGTAATAAGTTGGAAATGCAACTATTTTGTTGAAAATTCAATTATTTTGTTGACAATTTAACTATTTTGTTCAAAATTCAATTCTTTTATTGACAATTCAACTTCTTTTGAATTTAATTCTTTTGTAGACAATTCAACTATTTTGTTAAAAATTCAACTATTTTCTTAAAAATTCAATCATTTTGTTGACAATTCAACTATTTTGTTAAAAATTTAATTCTCTTGTTGACAATTCAACTATTTTGTTAAAAATTCAACTATTTTGTTGGAAATTCAACTATTTTGTTTAAAATTTGAGTAATGAGTTAGAAATGCAACCAATTTTTTAAAAATTCAGTTATTTTGTTCAAATATTATTTATTTTGTTCGTTTGTTGACAATTCACCTATTTTGTTAAAAATTCAACTATTTTGTTAAAAATTCAACTATTTCGTTGAAAATTCAACTATTTTGTTAAAAATTCAATCATTGTGTTGACAATTCAACTAATTTGTTATAAATTTAATTATCTTGTTGATAATTCAAATACTTTGTTAAAAATTCAACTATTTTGTTAAAAATTCAACTATTTTGTTAAAAATTCAACTACTTTGTTCAAAAATTGAGTAATAAGTTGGAAATGCAACTATTTTGTTGAAAATTCAATTATTTTGTTGACAATTTAACTATTTTGTTAAAAATTCAATTCTTTGGTTGACAATTCAACTATTTTGTTGGAAATTTAACTGCTTTGTTCAAAATTCAATAATTTTGTTGGCAATTCAACCATTTTGTTAAAAATTCAACTATTTTGTTGGAAATTCAACTATTTTGTTCAAAAGTTGAGTAATGAGTTAGAAATGCAACTATTCTGTTAAAAATTCAATTATTTTGTTTAAATATTAATTATTTTGTTCGTTTGTTGACAATTCAACTATTTTGTTGACAATCTAATTATTTTGTTGACAATTCAACTATTTTGTTGAAAATTCAACTAATGAGTTGAAAATTCAACTATTTTGTTAAAAATTCAATCATTGTGTTGACAATTCAACTATTTTGTTGTAAATTTAATTCTCTTGTTGATAATTCAACTACTTTGTTAAAAATTCAACTATTTTGTTGAAAATTCAACTATTTTGTTGAAAATTCAATTCTTTTGTTAAAAATTCAACTGTTTTGTTAAAAATTCAATTATTCTGTAAAAATATTAGTTATTTTGTTGACAATTCAACTATTTTGTTGAAAATTCAACTATTAAGTTAAAAATGCAACTATTTTGTTGGAAATTCAGCTACTTTGTTCAAAATTTGAGTAATAAGTTGGAAATGCAACCATTTTTGTTCAAAATTCAATTATTTTGTTGAAATATTAATTATTTTGTTAATTTGTTGATAATTCAACCAGTTTGTTCAAAAATCAACTTTTTTATTGAAAATTCTATTCTTTTGCTGGAAATTCAACTATTTTGTTAAAAATTCAATTATTCTGTCAAAAAATTAGTTATTTTGTTGACAATTCAACTATTTTGTTGAAAATTCAACCAATAAGTTAAAAATGCAACTATTTTGTTAAAAATTAAATTATTTTGTTGAAATATTAATTATTTTGTTCATTTGTTGAAAACTCAACTATTTTGTTCAAAATTCAGCTAGTTTGTTGAAAATTCAATTATTTTGTTCAAATATGAATTATTTTGTTCATTTGTTGATAAATCAACTATTCTGTTAAAATTTCAACTATTTTATTAAAAATTTAAGTTTTTTGTTGAAAATTCAATTCTTCTGTTGACAATTCAACTATTTTGTTGAAAATTCAATTCTTTTGCTGGCAATTCAACTACTTTGTTAAAAATTCAATTATTCTGTTAAAACATCAATTATTTTGTGGACAATTCAACTATTTTGTTAAAAATTCAACTATTAAGTTAAAAATGCAACTATTTTGTTGAAAATTCAATTACTCTGTTACGAATTCAACTATTTGGTTAAAAATTCAATTATTTTGTCGACAATTTAACTATTTTGTTGAAAATTTGATTCTCTTGTTGACCATTTAACTATTTTGTTAAAAATTCAACTGTTTTGTCAGAAATTCAACTACTTTGTTCAAGATTTAAGTAATAATTTGGAAATGCAACTATTTTGTTGAAAATTCAATTATTTTGTTCAAATATGAATTATTTTGTTCATTTGTTGATAATTCAACTATTCTGTTAAAATTTCAACTATTTTATTAAAAATTCAAGTTTTTTGTTGAAAATTCAATTCTTCTGTTGACAATTCAACTAGTTTGTTGAAAATTCAATTATTTTGTTGACAATTCATCAATTTTGGTTAAAAATTCAATTATTCTGTTAATACATTAGTTATTTTGTTGACAATTCAACTATTTTGTTGAAAATTAAACTAATAAGTTAAAAGTGCAACTATTTTATTAAAAAATCAATTACTCTGTTACGAATTCAACTATTTTGTTAAAAATTCAATAATTTTGTTGACAATTTTACTATTTTGTTACAAATTTAATTCTCTTGTTGTCAATTCAACTATTTTGTTTAAATTTTAACTATTTGGTAGGCAATTCAACTACTTTGTTGAAAATTCAATAATTTGGCCTACAATGCAACTATTTTGTTAAAAATTAAATTCTCTTCTCGACAATTCAACTATTTTGTTGGAAATTCAACTATTTTGTTGGAAATTCAACTACTTTGTTCAAAATTTGATTTGTAAGTTGGAAATGCAACTATTTTGTTGCAAATTCAATTTTTTTGTTGAAATATTAATTACTTTCTTCAATTGTTGATAATTCAACTATTTTGTTGGAAATTCAACTTTTTTGTTGAAAATTCAATTCTTTTGTTGACAATTCGACTATTTCGTTGAAAATTCCATTACTTTTTTTGAACGTTAATTTAAGCATTCCTTTTTTGTTAAAAATGTTTTTTTAGTTGAAAATTCAAAAATTTAGTTAAAAATTGAACCAATTATTTGAAAAATTAACTATTCCGTTGAAAATTAATCTTTTTTTTATTGAAAATTAATTTTCTTGATGAAAATTCTCATTTTCCTGTTAGAAAGTCAACTTTCTTGTAAAAAATTTGACTTTTTCACTTGAAAACCTTATTATTTTGTTGAAAATTCGTCTATTTGAGTAGAAAATTAATTTTGTTTGTTGAAAAATCGTCTATTTGATTAATTATTCAATTATTCTGTTAAAAACTTTTTTTTTTTAATTTAACTGGTTGATAATTCGTTTCTTTTTTTGTTGGGAATTATTTTTTCAACTTAAAAAATGTCTGTTTCATTTTGAGTTGAAAATTTATATTTTTTTAGTTGAATATTCAATTATTTGGTAGAAAATTCATGTATTTTTCCAAAAAATCTTGTATTTTTCAACTTAAAATTGAACGTTTTCATTTCTGTTTGGAAATTTGTCTTCTTTATTTGAAAACTTGTATTTTTTTTCATTAAAAATTAACTTTATTTTGTAGAATCATTCTTTTCCGGCTTAAAAGTTGACTGTCTCCAACAAAAATGATTAATTTACTACTAGAACGGACGAATTTTCAACAAAATACAAGGACATTTAACCAAAAAGTTCAATTTTCAATAATAAAGTTACATTTTCGACGAATTAAAAAAAGTTGTAGTTTTAACCCAAGAGATGAATTTTCAACCGCATTATTAAATCTTCTATTGAAAAATAAATTTCCGACCAAACAGATGAATTTTCAACCAAGGGAAATATTTTTCTATCAAAATAGTAGTATTTTCAAAAAATTACTTGAAATTTCAACCAGAGAGATGAATTTTCAACAAAATTCACTAAAATTCAACCGAATAGTTAAATTTTTATCCAAAAAATATTAATTCCTAATCAAAAATTCAGTAGGTAAATTTTCAATAAAGAAAATGAATTTGAAGCTAAACAGATAACATTAAAACCAAGGAGATTAATTTTCTACAAAAAAGTCGAATCTTTAACTAAAAAATTTAGATTCACAACATTTCAATTGTGAATTAAACAGATGAATTTTTGACCAAGAAGATTTTTGTTCCAAGAAAGTAAATTTGTTAACAAAATACATGAATTGTCAAACAAATACTTAAATTTTCAAACCGAAATGAAATAGTTTAATTTTCAAATAAAAATTTTGAATTTTAAACAAAACAGATGAATTTCGAATCAAGGAGATTCCCAAAAAAATAAACAAAGATTGAACCAAATAATTGAATTTTCGACAAAGAAGATTAATTTTCTACAAAAAAAGTCAAATTTTCAAAGACAATAAAAAACTCAGTTTCACACAAAGACATGAATTTTGAACCAAATTGATGCATATTCTGGCAAAAAAATGAAGTTTTAACCAAGTGGTTCAATTTAAAAAAAAAATGATTACTTTTCTATAAAAAAATCAAATTTGCAGCAGAACACATTAATTTTTAACCAATTATAGTGGAATTTTCAACTAACAAAGACAAATTTCCACTGAAAAAGGAAGATTAAAATATTCATCAAAAATAATTAATTTTTAACGACAAAAAAACGAATTTTTAAGCAAATAGTTCATTTTTCGAACAGAAGTTTAATAGTTGCATTTTGGTTAAAAAAAAGAATTTTAAATGCAATCAAATACGAATTTTCAACAAAAAAGTTCAAAATTCAATTAAAAAAGTTAAATTTTAACTAAAATGATAATTCTTCAACCAAAAAACCAATTTGTGGCTAAATAAGTGAATTTTCGAACGAAAAAATAAATTCTTGACTACAAATATTAGTTTTATTAGGAAAAATACAATTTGCAACAAAACAAAAGAATTTTTATTTAATAATAGTGAAATTTTTTTGGAAATTTTCAACGAAAAAAGACAAATTTTCACTAGAAAACGAGTATTTAAATTTACATTCAAATCAATTAATTTTGCAACTAAAATGATGAATTTTCCACTATAAAAAAAATATTATTAACAAATTAAAATAAATATTGAGCGGAATAGTCAAATTTTCAACTAAAAAATAGGTTTACAAACAAAACGTGATTTTTTTTTAATCCAATTAAAAAAAATTTCTAAGGTAATTTCAAGTATTTGTTACAAAACTTCACTATGTTGATGAAAATTCATCTTTTCGGGTAGAATTCAACTGTTTTGGATTTAAACCATAAATCGCGTTTTGTTGAAAATTCATTTAATTCATTGAAAATTTGTGTCATTTTGTTGAACATTCATTTTTTAACCAAAAATTTGATTATTCCATTTTTTGATGAAAAGTTTTTTTTAGTTCAAAATTCAACTATTGTTAACTATTTGGTTGAAAATTCATCTATTCTGGTTGAGGATTTAACAATTTTGCTGACAATTCTTCCTTTTTGGTTTAATTCAACTGTTTTTTATTCAAAACTGAAATCTGATTTGGTCAAAAATTCAGCTAGTTGATTGAAAGTTGAATTATTTTCTTAAAAATTATTTTTTTTTGGTTGAAGATTTATCATTTTCATTCTATGGCTAAAAATGAAACCGTTTAGTTAAAGGAGCGTTTTTTTGTCAATTAAAAATTAGTTTTTTAAAATAAAAATTTAACTTTTTCATTTTTGTCTAAGAATTTATATTTTTAATTAAATAATTAACTGTTTGGTTGAAAATTAACGTCTTTTTTAGAAATTCATATTATTTGGTACAAAATAATCTTCTTGGTTGAAAATTCATCTCTTTAGTTTGAAAATTTAACTATTTTGTTGAAAATTATTAAAAAGAAAATTATTTCAAGAAACCGTTTCTCTAATATAAATTATT
Organism: Andricus quercusramuli; assembly: GCA_932178445.1. Lineage (NCBI taxonomy): Eukaryota > Metazoa > Arthropoda > Insecta > Hymenoptera > Cynipidae > Andricus > Andricus quercusramuli. The sequence goes on from CAKNXH010062127.1 coordinate 61,391, forward strand.
TTGTTTAAACAAAATTTTCTTCAAAAAGAAAGAAATAGTTTTAAATCGAAGAAATATTTTCATTAAAACGGAAAACCTATTCTTTGAATCAAAAGAAATTTGTTTGATTGAAAGAAATTTTTCCATGACTGAGAGACAATAATTTTTTTCTATTAAAATGAATTTTCTTTTAAACAAAGAAAGATTTTTCTGATTGCGATTTTTGCAACTCGAGGATATTCTATTTTAGACTGTCGAATTAAAGAAACCATTTCTGTAACATCAATTTTTTCATTGAACGAAAAATAACTTTAAAGTGGAAAAATCAGTTTAAATTGAGGATTTTTTTTTCTTTCCTTCAAACAAATTTTCTTTGAATTAAAGAATCTTTTTTCTGAGTGCATCTGCGCTAAGAGCAGATGCACAAATAGGGTTGCTCCTTACTCGAATCTGGCTTCCATGTCCGCAAGTAAAAAAATTCTCTCTACTCTTTATCTACTTTTTTTTATAATTATTCAACTTTTGAAAATATCTAAACGTTATTTTTTAATTATAGAAGATATATAAACATTCGAGAGTTGAGTAAAATAATAAAATAATTAGTAATATTTGAAATAATTAGACTTTTCAATTAGATTAAGATAAAAATTTGACAATTTCAAATACGATTAAAATCAAATTCAAAATCCTATTTAACGTCCAATAATGAAGTTAATCAACAGAATTCCTGAAAGTAAAAACAAGAATCCAACGACCGAATTTGGACAACCACCATAAAATGCTCCTATTGTAGTTGAAAAAAAAAAATTGCTTAAAAAAAAATTTGTTTCTTTGGAAAAAATAAAAAAGAGGGGAAAAAAACGAGAAGGCAACCAACCAAATCTTCTACCTTCTCATTTTACATTCTAATCCTATAATGAGAAGGTATGAGATTTTTGTAAAATTTGACCCCCCACCTCCTTCCGTTTTTGTCACATTATCACGTTTCGAGACCAGCTGAACCCAAAAAACAGGTTTTTACAAAATGTTTGTCTGTTTGTCTGTCTGTTTGTGTGTCTGTTTGTCTGTCTGTTTGTCTGTCTGTTTGTCTGTCTGTTTGT
>CAKNXH010062127.1:62479-80401 GCA_932178445.1 Andricus quercusramuli
GTCTGTCTGTTTGTCTGTCTGTTTGTCTGTCTGTTTGTCTGTCTGTTGGTCTGTCTGTTATTCTGTCTGTAAAATTTTTCAGTAAATTTTTAATGTGGACACTAGATTATAGGTGTGAATGATTTAAAATTGTAAAGGATAAAAGAAAGTCCAAAGCGCGCGCGACTCACGCGCATATCAATTTTCTAGTCAGCTCAAATCTCCCAGCAGATGTTTCCAAGTACCCAACAATTTACAAAGCACATGCTTTTTGCCTTGTGGTACATATGTAGTCATTTTCTATGTAGTCATGTAGAAATGAATGTGCTATAACATAAAGCATAGATATAAACAGAAAACCCCTCCCCTCGTCGATTCAATCTCACTAATAGCAAACGTATATATATATATATATATATATATATATATATATATATAATGATATAGCACACACCCTAGAGGTAAATTTTAATTTAAAAGGAAAACTATAGAAAGCAGGTGTTGGACTGGATATTTAACTATTACATTCATGCTATAAATTCATCTTTTCTACTTAAAAACTAAACTTTTTGGTGACAAAAAATTTTTTTTCAGTTTGAAAAGTTGTGGTTTTTGGCAGAAACTTAATCTTCTTAGTCAAGAATTCATTTTTTAAATTGAAAATTCGTCTCTTTGGTTCAAAATGAACTTTTTTTTTTTAAATTCGTATTTTTTGTTTGCATTCAACATTTTTTAAATTCAAATTTAAATATTTTTTTGGTTCGAAAATTCATCTTGTCGGGTCAAAAATTCAACTGCTTTCTAAAGAATTCGTATTTTTAGCTTGAAAATTCAACAATTTGGTACAAAATTAAACTATAAGGTTGAAAATTAAATTTTTTCATATTCTTATTTTTATGTTAAAAATTTAATTGTTTTGTTGAATATAGGTATTTTTTATTGAAAATTTATCTGTATGTAGATACCATATTTTTGGTAGAAAATGCAATTGTTTTCCAGTAAATCCATCTTTTTGTATGAAAATTCAACTGTTTAGTTAAAAATTGAACTATTTGAAAAATCAACTTCTTAGTAAAAAATTAACTTTTTTGTTGAAAATTCATAGTGCCGGGTGAAAAATTCAACTGTTTTCTGCAAAATTTATTTGCTTGATTGAAATTTGTCTTCTTGGGTAAAAAACATTTTTTTTTTCAAATTCATCTGTTTGGCTGTAGATTCAAGTATTTTGTTGAAAATTCGTCTTTTATTGTTGAATTCCAGTAGTTGAAATTTTTTTTTTTGTTTTTTTTTTTTTTGTTGAAAAACAATTTTTAAACTGACTATTTAGCGAATCCATTTTTGGTTGAAAACTTATTTTTTCAGTTGAATATTCAACTATTCTGTTGACAATTCAACTTTTTTGTTAAATATTCAATTCTTTTGTTGACAGTTCAACTATTTTGTTGAAAATTCAATTCTTTTGTTGACAATTCAACTATTGTGTTGAAAATTCAACTACTCTGTTCAAAATATGATTAATAAGTTGGAAATGCAACTATCTTGTTAAAAATTCAATTATTTCGTTGAAATATTAATTATTTTGTTCATTTGTTGATAATTCAACTATTTTGTTAAAAATTCCACTTTTTTGTTAAAAATTTAATTGTTTTGTCGACAATTTAACTATTTCTTTAAAAATTAAACTATTTATTTGAAAAATTAACTACTCAGTAGAAAATGAACGTTTTTGTTGAATATTCGTTTTTTTCGTTGAAAATAAATGTTTGAACGTGAAATTTAACTATTATATTTTCGGTTGAAAACTTTTTTTGCTGAGTTGAAAATTTAAAAATGTAGTTAAAAATTGAACCAATTATTTGGAAAATTAACTATTTCGTTGAAAATTCATCTTTTTTTTTATTGACCGATTAGAAAAGAAAACTTAAAATTTCAGCCAAAGAGATGAATTTTTCAACAACATTGATAAATCTTCTATCAAACAAAAAACGACGAAGCAAATGAAATAAAATCGATAAATCAAAAATAAAATCATAATCAACCAAGAAAATTATTTTTCTATCAAAATAGTAGAATTTTCAAAAAATTACTTGAAATTCCCACCAAGAAGATGAATTTTCAACTAAAAAAAGATAAATTAACAACTCAAATGGAATAGTTAGATTTACAATGAAAATTGTTAAATTTTCAACTAAAAAAATTAATTTTCAACCAAGGAGATTAATTTTCTAAAAAAAAAATTCGAATTTTCTGTATTAAAAATTAAACCATTTGGTTGAAAATGAACTTTTTTATTGAAAATTTCATATTTTTCTGGAAAATCTTCATTTTTGGTTTAAAAGTTCTACAATTTGGTAGAAAATTCGTATTTTTCATTTTTAAATTTATATTATTCGGTATAAAAATGTAATCTTATTTACCCAAAATACAACAGTTTGGTTTGAAATTAATTTGTTTTGATTTAGTTCGAAAATGCTAGAAAATAAATTTTTTCATTTCTATTAATTTGTGTGGTTGAATTTTTAACTTTTTTGTTCAAAAATTCGACCGCTTGGAAAAAAATTAATCTTTTGCGTTAAAATTCATCTTTTTGGTTGACAATTAAACTATTCTGTTGAAAATTATTTGTTTTTTATTAAAAATTAATTTTTTAACCAAAAATTTAACCATTCCATTTCTATTTTCTTAAAAATTCGTTCTTTTTTTTGGTGAAAAATCTGTTTTTTTTTTGTAAAAAATTAAAATAATATTTTTAAAATTTATGTTTTTTGTTAAAAATTAAAATATTTGTTTGAGACTTGACCTACTTCGTTAAAAAAAAATTTTTTTTTTTTGCTAAAGACTGATTATTTTAGTAAATTTTTTTTTTTAAATTCAACTATTTGTTTGAAACTTAACCTACATTTGTGAAAATTCATTTTTTTGGGTTAAAGTCCTATCGTGTTAGTTGAATACTCATTCCGTTGGTTCTTTTTTTTTTGGTTAAAAAAATTATAAAATCAATTTCTTTCCTCTATTTTTTTTTTAATTTCCATATTTTTTGTTTGAACATTCGACAGCTTGGAAAAAAATTTTGTTTGTTACAATTGATCTTTTTGGTCTTTTTTTTGTTAAAAATCTGTTTTTTTTGTAGAAAATCAAAATAATATTCTTAAAAGTTACCTTTTTTGTTAAAAAATTAAATATTTGATTGAGACTTGAATCATTTCGTTGAAATTTTTTTTTGCTAAAGGCTGATTATTTTAGTTAAAAATTATCTTTTTTGTTGAACATACATATTTTCGGGATAAAAATTCAACTGTTTTGTAGAAAATTCGTCTTTTGATCTGAAAAATTCAAGAACTTGATTAAAGTGTTTTTTCCCTCTTAACTGAATATTTAAAAAAATTATAAATTCGTCTTCAAAGTTTGAAATTTTTTTTATTAAAAATTGAAACTATTTGGTTCAAAATTGATAGATTCATCTATTTGAGGATTTGATTTTTTAGCTTGAAATTAATTTTTCGAATTAAAAACTTATCCATTTAATTTTTCGTTTAGAATTGACTTTTTTTAGTTGCCAATCCAATTATCTGATTGAAATTTGTTTCTTTTTGGTAAAAAAGTATCCTGGTTGAAAATTCAAGCAATCAAATTTTGTTAGAGAATTTTGAGTTGTGAAGGATTTCATCAATTTTGGAAAAGAAATGTTTTTTTGCCTTGTCCAAAATTTGAAAGGTTGCCCGGCTATGTTGTATGGGTTTAATAGAGGAAAATATTTCTAAAATAAAATATAGATATATGGTTTATTTTAATTATATGTGAGTTTGATGTGGGTATACAAGTGGTGTCTCCAATTATGTTGTTTGGTGAACAAAGTAACGATGAAAGGAATATAAAATCAATGAGTGCCCAATTTACAGGTCGTATAACTAACCACAGGTTTCTTTCGGAAGAGCTCAAAGGTTCACGCCTCCTCATCCTATTTCGACACAAGCAACACCTTTCAGTTAACGATATTCTTAGAAAAGAGTTGTGAGAAATCAGCTGCTAATTCTCTACTAAAAAAAATTTCAATTTTCATAAATATCATAGAAATCGATTAAATTTAGGAAATATGAGATCAGCGCCACGGAACCTGGTTCTGCCCAAATTCAACGAGCTTCTGGGTAGACCAGCCTAGACTATCCTATAGATGAAACCTCGTAATTTTATGGAGGAAGAATTTCTGTTAGCTATAGTAAGTCATAGGGTGACCTCTATATTTTAAAATTAAAACTAATAGAATTATAAAAGTAGATTTCTCATTTTATCGATCGCCGATAATTATTTCGTTTATTTATTTTCACTATTACTTTCAATGTAAATTGTTTTTGAAGATTTTAAATCTTTGGTTGCTATGACTAACTTTCTCAATACACGGCGTAAAATAAAGTGTATTTCAATGATTTTTCTACATTTCTAATCCAGACGCATATGTTCTTCTTTGTCATATGATATGCGCGTTATATTTTGGCCGATCTATACTATATTCTACTCGATTAGATTAGATGAATGACAACATATTTTTATATTGTGAACTGAATAATTAATTATTAACTGATTCTATTAAAACTTAGATTTTCTGAAATGTGTTTAGAAAGTTATTGATAATTCAAATTGACCGAAATGAGAGTTCAAATTTGAAGAAAGAAAAACATCAAGTAAAAATTATTTGAATATTTCAATGAAAAGTATAGATTAATGCTTAAATGATTATCTGAATTCAATTGTTAAAATTATATATTTCATGTTTAAAAAATACAAAGCAAAAATTATTTGAAAATGATAGTTTCATGCTTTTTATCTTGTAATCAGTTTATTTAATTATTGGTTAATTAATTTTGTTAAAAACTTTAAATTGAATAAAGATTGAATTTAAATATTTTTTTCAATTAAGTAACATAAATTGATTATTTACTTGAATGTTATTTAATTGAATATGGGTTATTATTTTTTAAATAAATGTACCTATAGAAAGGAAATCTCAAGTTTGAAGGAGAATATATCATGTAAAAATCAGTTGAGTGCTTCAATGAAAATAATTGTGTAATGCTTTTTATGTTCTGAACTGATTAATTAATTATTAACTGATTCTATTGAAACTTACATTTTCTGGAATTAGTTTAAGAGGTTATTAATAAATCAAATATTCAAAAATGAAAGTTCAAACTTAAAAAATATATATAAAGTAAAAATTATGTGAATGTTTCAATGAAAATTATAGTTTAATACTTCTTTTAATGATTTCAACACATAAAAAGCAATAAACAGTTATTTTCATTAAAACATTGGAATAATTTGCACTTAACAGTTGATTTACATTTAAAGTACCTCTATTTCAATAATTTAATTTCTGGCAATGTTTGTGATGTTGTGGAATGATTATTTTTTTTAAATTACTACAAAAGGTTACTAATAAATCATATTTTCATAAATTAAAGTGAAAATTTCAAAAAATGTAAAGTAAAAATTATTTAAATGTTGGATTGAAAATGATAGATTAATGCTTGAATGAGTATCAGAATTCAATTTTCAAAATTACATATAAATATTTTATTTTTATTTTTTTAGAAAATTGCTATAAAAAGTTAATAATCATTCAAATTTTCAGAAACGAAATTTCAAGTTTGTAAAAAATATAATGTAAAAATTATTTCAATGTTTCAATGAAAATAATTGTTTGATGCTTTTTATTTTGTGTGCTGATTAATTAATTATTAACTGTTTGTATTAAAACTTAAATTTTCCGGAATTACTTTAAAAGGTCAATAATAAATCAAATTTTCCTGAATGAAAGTTGAAATTAAAAGAAAAGTAAAAGTTATTTGTATGCTTCAATGTATATTAAAGCTTGAAGCTTCTTATATGTGAAATTATTCATTAATTATTAGCTGATCATTTTTGTCGCTATATTAAATTAAATAAAGGTAAAAGTTCAGCTTTTTTTAGATTAAGTAACATAAATTGATAATTTAATTTAAGGTTATATAATTGAACATTGGATATAATTTTTATATTAAAAATTTATTGATATTCAAAGTACCCTTATTGTAATTAAAGAATTTTAAAAATGTGCCTGGTTTTGTAAAATGAGTATCTGAATTCAATTTTAAAAACTATATGTAAATATGTTTTATTTTTTCTGAAATTAGTATAAAATGTTATGAATAAGGAAATCTTTAGAAATGAAAGTAAAAGTTTGCAATAATGTAAAGTAAAAATTATTGGAATGTTTTGATGAAAGTTATAGTTTAATGCTTTTTATTTAAAATTGTTTTGATGTTGTGAAATAAGTATCCGAATTCTGCCTCCAATATTATATTTACATATATTTCACTTTTCTATGAAATTAGTTTAAGAAGTTAATATTAATTCAATTTAGCAGGAAAATATAAAGTAAAAATTATTACAATGTTTCAATTAAAAATAACTGTTTATTGCTTTTATGTTGAGTAATGATTCATTAATATGTACATATATTTTGATTTTTTCTGGAATCCGCTGTAAAGGTCTATAATGAATTGAATGTATCGAAATGCATTTTCAAATGAAAAAGATATATATATATAATGTAAAAATTATTTTAATATTTTAATGAAAGTTATAGTTAAATGCTTCTTATTTTGTGAACTGATTAATTAATTATCAGCGGATTATTTTTTTCACAATATTAAATTACATGAAGATTGAATTTTAAAAATTGATCATTTATTTTGAGGTTACTTAATTAAATTGGGCTATGATTTATATAATAAAAGTTGATTTTTTAATCAAAATACCTTCATTATAAATGTATAGTTTTTTTAATGTTTGCGATATTGTGAAATGATTATCTGAGTTCAATTTTCAAAATTATATGGACATATATTTTAATTGCCTTCTAGAATTAGTATAAAAGGTTATCAATTATTCAGAATGTCAAAAATACCATTTTAAAATTCAAAAAATATATAAATTCAACATCATTTGAATATTTCAATGAAAATAATGTTAAACATTGTTGTCCACATTGATTAATGTGGACATTTTCATGTCTACATTAGCACCATCACGCCGCCTTCCTTCATGATATATTTCCTGAATTTTCTTATATCTCCATTTAATATATTATAATTATATTAAATTGATATTTGTTTCCGGATTTATTATGTTGTTCAAGTCGAAATAAAAAGTTATTCGAAAATTTAGTAAATGAGAAAAATGAATAGAAAAGTTAGCGCGCGCAAATAATAGTCTAGTCCTATTATAAAAAGTACATGCATTTCGGCTAACTTCATGCGTAGTCCCTAAACCCTATTGGCCAATGGGGGAATTTACCACTCACGAGAGTGCGCGATCTGTTCGGGTCCGAGTTCTACGAAATTTTAAATTTAATAAATGAAAAATAGCTTTTCCTGTACAAACTATGAATAATAGTTTATAATTGATTTGTAAAATAACCAAAAATATAAGTTCTCAAACAACAAGGATAAACTTCCTACTAAAAAGACAAATTTTAAACAAAACACATAAAAAAAGATATTTGATATTCCAAACAAAAAAGATTTCAAATATTTTAATTTTAAATGAAAAACAGTTGAATTTAAACAAAAAGGACGAACTTTAAATGAAGTAATTCATTTTTAAGTTCAAACATTAATTTTTAACGAGAAAAATTTTTTCAATAAAATGGTTAAATTTTTATAGAAATTAAGAAAAAACCATACGAATTTGCATCTTTAAAAAAATGGTACGAAATCATGAGACAAATTTTAAACAAAATACATAAATTGCCAACCAAATGTTTAAAGTTATAACTAAAAAATGGCCAGTTTTCTACTAAAAAAAAAATTTTCAAACAAAATTGTTAAATTTTCAACCAAAACTGGAATGTTGAAATTTTCAGATAGAAAAATTGAATTTCCTACAATATAGTTCAATTTGCAAGAAAAAAGTGAATTTTCAACGAAGAAAGAAAACATTCACAACCAAAAATGAAATAGCTAAATTTTCTGTTAAAAAATTAATTTTTAATTTTAAAACACTAATTCTCAATCAAAGAAATGAAATTTCAACCAAAAATGATAATTTTAAAAAAATACATGAATTTTGCTGAATTTTTAAGTGAAGAGATTTAAAAAATTCATTTTCATCGAAAAAAATTCAGTTTCACTAAAAAAAAAACGAATTTTCAACAAAATAGTTAAATTTTTAAGCAAATACATTATTTTGCAACTAAAATAATCAATCTTCAACCAAAAAAAAACAAGGATTTTTCAACCAAATATTTGAATTTTCTATTGAAAGAAAGGATTTTGTACAAAAAAAAATTCCAGCAAAATAGTTCAATTTTCTACCAAACAAATGAATTTTTGACAAAAAAGAAAATAGTTAAATGTTCAGATGAAAAAATTAATTTTTAAACAAAAAGATTAATTTTCTACCAACAAACATAAATTTTGAACAAGCTAAATGAATTTTCCACAAAAAAAAAGGGAATTAGTCACAAAGAAGATTAAGATATTCTGCCATAAGAGACAAAGTTTCTAAAAAGTACAGAAATTTGCAAACAAATAGCTGAATTTTCGATATGAATGTTAAATAAAACATGGAATAGTTGAATTTTTAATTGCAAAAATTAATTTATAACAACAATTTCAAAAACATAGTAGAATTTTGAATTAAGAAGTTATCAAATCAACATATATTGGGACAAAAATCCTGGAACGAATGAAAAATTGACAGAATTGTTTGAGCAATATTAATAACTTGTTTAAAAACCTTGTAAATTCCACATTTTCCTGTTTTTCTAAGATGTATTCATATTGAAAAATGATAATTTTTAATAGAACTAACAAAAATTAACCGGTTGTGGTAAGTTTTGGTTTTCAAAATTATTATTTAAATGTAAATAGGTTAATGAAAATATGGAAAATTCGTTATTTTTCATTAATTGTACAAATACCATTTTGAATGTTATTTAACAATAATCTGGATTTTTTTCAGTTTAATCATGAACATAAATAATGGGACATTTTTCTTAACCTTGAAGGCAAAAAATTAAATTTTGATATAAAAATAAACAAAATATTGAAAAATGAACCAAGTTTTTTCCTAAAGAAAGGGCAATTATTGTGCGCGTAGCGCGCACAATGTTCTAGTTTTTCCTAAAACAAAGAACTCGCTTCTTTAACATCATTTTTTAATTTACCCAAAAATATCTTCAAATTGAAGAAAATCATTTTTGAATACAGATAATTTTTTATTGCAGTTTCAACAAATGAAGATTTTTCACTAAAGAAAGAAAATTTTACCTAAACGGTTGAACCTTGAGGCCAAAAGTCGAATTTTCTCTACAAAAATTGAATTTACAAAAAAAAAATGAGTTCAGAAAAAAATTATTTTTCTATGAAACTAATGCATTTTTACCCATCAAAAATGAAATTTTAAACCAAGACAATTTTTTTACCAAAAAGGACAATTTTCAACTAAAAAATATCAATCTAAACAAATTTTAAAGTTATATCTTAAGTTGAAAAATTAATTTTAAACCAAAAAAAAAGACTTTTCCACTGAACAGTTACATTTTTAACCAAAGACGCGAGCCTTCAATCAAAAAAAATAAATTTTTAACAATGTAGTTTAACTTTTACCCAAGCAGTTGAATTATCAATTTAAAAAGATTAATTTTCAACAAGATAGTTAAACTTTCAAAGAGATGAATTTTCAACTAAAAATTTAACTCTTAAAAAAATTATTTCTCAACAAAGTGATTCAAACAAATCTTTATTATAAAATAGTTGAATACAAGCAAAGAAGAATAATTGTTAACCAAAAAGTTGCATTTTCATAAAAAAAAGAAATCTCTACCAAAGCCGATGAATTTATAAATCAAAAAGATTTAAATTTTTAATGAAGAGATAAGTTTCTACAAAAAAAAATCGAATTTCCAATCCAAAAAGATGAATTTTTACTCAAAAAGGATGACTTTTTAACAAAATGGTTGAATCCTCTACCCAATAGTTGCATTTTAATTAAACAAGGATTAAATTTCTCTTAAGACAGATAAATTTTTATTTAAAAAGGAAACAAATATTTGAAAAATAGTTCAATTTTCATCCAGAAAAGTTTCCAGTTGACTTTTTAAGATCAGAATATGAATTTTTTAACAAAAAATAAGTTTTTCCAAAAATTTGATTTTTTTATTTGTTTTTTAATTTTTCACATCTAAAACAGAAAATACAAAAGCAATAAAAAAAACGAATTTTCAACAAAATAGTTCAATTTTGAAAAATAAATTTTTTTAACCAAATAGTTGAATTGTCAACCAAAAATAACATTTTTTAACAAAGTGACTCAACTTTAAACCAATTTATTGAATTTTTGACCAAAAAAGATGATTTTTTAACAAAAGGATTACATTTTTAAACAAAACAAAAAATTTTCAAAATAAAACTTTGCACGTGTAAAAAAGTTCCGTGAAAAATGTGTCGTGTTTTTTTGTGTTATCTTGCATCGTTCACATTTTTTATTTTTTTGCATATCTTTTCACACTTTCTGCCATTTTTTGCCATTTTTGACTTGATATAATTGTCTACCAAAAAAGACACAATTAAAAAAAAACATAAATTTTCAACTAAAAATAGAAAAGGTTTATTTTCAGTTACAAAAAATTAATTTTCAACAAAAAAACGAATTTTTAATAAATTGGTTACATCTTTAACAAAAGAAATTAATTTTTTATAAAAAGTCAAATACTTGAATTTTCAGCGAAAAATAATTTTTTAATTAAAAGACAAATTTTCAACGGAGGAAATTGAATGTCTACCAAAAAAGGGTAAATAATTTCCAATGAAAAGCAGGAATTTTCTACTGAAAACCATAAATTTTCAATAAAAAAATAGAATTTTCAACCAAATAGACAAATTTTTAACCAAAGAAAGGAATATTTATCCAAAAAGATGAAGTTTTAACTAAAGAGACTTCTTTTCTACCTAAAAGACGAATTTCGAAAAAAATAGTTGAATTTTCACCTAAAGTAGAATTTTAGTCCAAAAAGCTAATTTTTTTATTGTTAATGTTATTTTTCACGATTGAAACAAAAATTACGCATCCTATCAAAAAATGATTAATGAAAAATTTGTAGCTCTTTTCTGCGTGGACAACTTTTTTCTATTAATTTTTTTCGTGGTTTGTGTCGTTCGTCCAAAAATTCAATTTATTTTATTCCTGAATCAGTTTTTGAAAAATGAAACAAAAACTATGCATCTCATCAAGAAGTCATTTATAACAAATTTTTACATTTTGTTTGGGTGCACAATTTTTGTCTATTTATCTTTTTTTGTATCTTGTATAGTTTGAGCGCAAAATTTTGGATTATTTTTTTGTGATAAAAATGTGAATTTTCGATTTTTCAAGAAAACTGTAAAAAGTCTCACAAAGCTATTGATGGCTGTTCAAAAAGAAACATTTTTTATATTCAGATTTTTTTTTCATATCTTGCGTTTTTTGGCTTAAAATATTCATTTTCATTTGTTTTTTGGAATTTTATAAATGCTATAACTCCGGTAATTTTGCTTCTATCGAAAAAAGTCTTTTGCATATTTTGTTCTCCTTTTTGTGTACTATCAATATTCGTTCATAGAATTTTCAAATATTGGCAAAAATTTTCAAAGTGTGCTCACTTTTTGAATTTTCATCCAAAACGGCTGGCTAACGAATTCGACCTTCATTTTAAGACACTTAAAGAGTATACCACAGCTCAATTGATTAAATTGATTCTTTTGAGAGTTATTGTGATAATGAACAAAAAATCTACAGACACACAGAATAACAGACAGACAAACAGACAGACAAACAGACAAAAATAAAGACAGACAGACGGACATACATACATACATACATATATACATATATACATATATACATACATACATACATACATACATACATACATACAGACAGACAGACAGACAGACAGACAGACAGACAGACAGACATACAGACATACAGACATACAGACAAACATACATACAAACAGACAGACAGACATTTGGTAAAAACCTGCTTTTTTGGATTCAGGTCTCTAAAGAAAATGATAAATATCTGAAAGGTCTAGAGGTGTAGAGACGAAAATTCGAGTTTTTTTGAAAAACAAGGCACAAAATTCAGATACGCATAACTTCTTCGATTTTATGTTTGCAAAACAAAAAACAACATATTTCGTCCCGTCCGCTCCCCAAAAGATTTTTGACGTAGTTTATGAAATATGAGCGACCCCATTAACAGTTTTGTAATATTTGAAAATACTTTCAGAAACGAGCGCAGTTTATCTTTTGATAGGTATAGAAAAATATTATTTTCCTATTCGAACCTGTTGATTTAAAATACGTTAAGATATTCTAAACACATTTTACCATATCGTTTCTAAATAAGAAAGGCAGGAATAGCCGGGACGAGATGCGTGTTAACGAAAAAGATGAGTGTGACAGATTTACTATATGTGAACGCACTAACCAATGAGATAAGGCTATTTGCCAAATTGGCAGGTGTCAATTGTGACCCGATCGACTGAAAAAAACGATCCCGCACATTGACTGCGCACCTTGTGTCAAATGCAAATATGAAAAATGTCCGAGAAATGTTGCTATTGGTCCGATTATTCGAAACGTTATCACTAATCGTTATCAGGAGTTTGATATATTTCGAGATACATATGTATATCTCTAGGAAGAGAGCCACAGGTATTCCAAAGTTGATAACGACCAGCATTTCTACAATCTTCGGCATTTCTTCTTAAACGCTTAAGGCTGCACGATTTGGATGTTTGCATTCTAACCGCAGCGCAGGATTAAGGGCACTAATACCAACTTAACCCCCAGACCAAGAGATGACAAACATCGTTTTCGGTTCAAAACAAAGAAAATAAAGTCCAGGCGACGAAAATCCGCATATCTGTTTGTGGCCGGAACCTAATCGGCCTAATCCAGTCTGATGGCAGATAAAAGATAAACGAGGAGGAAATACATCATTTTCCATAAACCGTGCATTATTAATGTTTATCTATGGGGAATGACTGTCGCCTGTCGCCTGTCGACTCAGGATAGCATGCAATTTTCTTTCGCTTCACAGACATACATCAGTAGAACTGTGAAGATAATTAATTGTACCGTCAAACGGGGTAATTCCGGACTTGTGGGGTAAGATCGGACACCACTAAATTGGTCCTTCACTCATGTAAGTAATTTTTGCAAATTCGCAAATACTTCCTGCAGGGGATCATCTTTTTAATTATAAATTTTATTATTGGGTTGAAAATTTTACAATTTTCTTAAAAAGACATCATTTTTCTTGCAAATTCAACTGTTTTGTTGGAAATTCGTATTTTCGGGTTGAAAATTCAACTGTTTTTGTATAATATCAACCTTTTATTTAAAATTCATATTTTTTTGCTGATAAGTCAACTGAAATATCTTTTGGATGAAAACTATTCTGAAAATTTGTTTTTTAAATTTAAAAATCCATCCTTTTATAGTAAAAATATTGCAACTGTTTTGTTGAAAATTGAAATATTTTCCAGAAAATTTACTTTTTGTTTAAGATTTGTATTTTTCTCTAGAGAAGTCTATTGAAATCTTTTTGGATGAAAATGCAATTTTTTTTTTCAATTTGTCTTTTTGATTTAAAAATTCACCTGTTTTAGTAGAATTTTCATTTTTCTCGGACAATGCAACTGTTTGGTTGAAAATTTAACAATCTTGTTAAAAAGCCATACTTTTTGGTTAAAAATTCAACTATTTTTTTAAAGTTTTTTTTTAATGCATCTATTTTAAAAAAAGCATTTCATCTTTCTTGAATAAAAATGCAACTGTTCGGGTAAAAATTTATATCTTTTTTGAAAATTTATTATCCTGATTTCAAAATTCACCTGCTTCAGCAGAAATTACATATTTTTTGGATAAAAATGCAACTGTTTGGTTTGAAATTAAACAATTTTGTTGAAAAGTCATACTTTTTGCTCAAAAATTCTGCTGTTTTGTTGAAAATTTAACTATTTTGTAGAAAATTTACTTTGTGGTTTAATATTTTGGTGTTGAAAAGAAAACTAAAATCTTTTCTGGATGAAAATTCAACTATTAAAAAAAATCTTTTTTGTTAATTAATAATTCATCTGTTTTAAGAGAACTTTCATCTTTCTTGGATAAAAATGCAACTGTCTGCTTGAAAATAAAACTATTTTGTTAAAGTCATACTTTTGGTTGAAAATTCTGTTGTTTTGTTAAAAATTCAAATATTTCCTAGAAAATTTACTTTTTGTTTAAAATTTTTATTTTTTTGTAGAAAAGTCTATTGAAATCCTTTCGAATGAAAATTCGATTCTTTCTTTTTTTTTGAAAATTTGTCTTTTTGATTTGAATATTCACCTCTTTCAGTAGAATTTTCATTTTTCTTGGACAAAAACGCAACTGCTAGTTTTAAAAATCTAAAATTTGGTTAAAAAGTCCTACATTTCGGTTGGAAATTGTGCTGTTTTGTTGAAATTGTAACAGTTTTGTAGAAAATTTTCTTTTGTTCAAAATTCATATTTTGGTGTTAAAAAAAGAACTGAAAGCTTTTCTGGATGAAAATTCAACGTTTTTTTTGTTTTAATCAAAAATTCATCTGTTTTAAGAGAAATTTTGTTAAAAAATTAATATTTTGATCCTGAGTTAAAAATTCTCCTTTTTTGGTCAAAGAAAATAATTTTCTTGGTTCAAAGTTTCATTTTTGTTGGGTAAAAATGCATCAGTTTCGTGGAAAAATAATTTGTTGCTGAAGTCATATTTTTTGTCATTATTCAATATTCAATATATAATTTATATTATTCAAGAAAATTAATTCTCCACCTGAAAAAAGGAAATTTTCAACAAAATAGTTAAATTTCCAACCACAGAGAGATATTTTCAACTAAAATTATGAATCTTCAACCAAAAATATAAATTTTCTATCAAGAAAATTAAGGCTCTGCCAAAAAAATTAAATTCTCGAAAAAATACATTAATTATCAACAATATTGTTGAATATGCAAGCCAGAAAGACAAATTATCTACAAGAAAGTTGAATTTTCAAATAAAAAATATGATTTTTCAACAAAAAAGTTCATTATCTATTAAATAATATAATTTTCATTAAAATAATTTAATTTTTAACCAAATAGTTTAATTTCCAACCAAAAATATGATTTGAACTAAGTAGTCTAATTTTATACCAAATTGTGGAATTTTGAAGCTAAAATGACAAATTAAATTAAATTAAATTATCCACAAAAGAGTTGAATCTTCAACAAAAAAATTTACTCAACCCAAAAAATTAAATAATCAACCAAAATGTAGAATTTTCAAGTCAAAAAGACGAAATTTAGATTTAAAAATGTAAATTTTCAACTAAAATGGTGAATCTTCAACCAACAAAAAAAATTATTTTTCAAAAGTAGTTTAGCTATCAAGTAGTTTTATCAACGAAACATGCAACAGTTGATTAAACAAGAAAAAAATTAATTCGAGATAAAATACAGTTGAAATCAACAAAAAATACGAATTTTCAACGAAATACATTATTTTTAGTAGAAAATTTTCATATTAATTTTTACCCAAAAATGGAATAGTTACATTGTCAGTTTAAAAAAAAAGCTTGTTGAATTTTCCACTATAATGAGCAATTTTTGTACAATTCAGAAATAAAAAATCAATATTTAAAAAATAATAATGAACAAATGCATTATTCGGGCATCTTTCGATGGAATTTTTTTTTCGATGTCAGTATTTTTAATTGGGAACTTGTTGATAATTGCAGCAACATTCATAATAAGTTGACGAATTTGATGATTTCTTTAAACAAACTCAATAAGCAATGCATTATTTCGTCATATCAAATTATTTAATTAATATTTACTTAATTAATTAATCAATATTTAATTAATTATTATTTATTAAATTATTTGATTATTAAATTTCTTTTTGAAAAAATATAGAAATTTGTCAACCAATTATGAATTTTGCTGATATCATCATGAAGATCCCGATTAAAATGTCTGACATAAAAAAAAAAATTTTTTCGTCGACAGATGCCTCAATAATGCATTTGTTTATTAAATTTGTTTTGAAAATCATGAAATTGATCAGAAAATTATGAATTTTGCTGAAGTTCTCATGAAGTTCCTAATTGGAAAAATTGATATCGAAAAAAAATAATTTTTCCATCGAGAGATGCCCGAATAATGCATTTGTTCATTAAATTTGTTTTAAAAAATCACGAGATTATTCGAAAAATGATTAATTTTGTTTAAATTATCATAAAGTTCCTAATTTTAAAAAATTGACACAGAAAAAAACGAATTTTTTTGTCGAAAAATGCCTAACTATTGCCTTCGTTCATTAAATTTGTTTATATTATGAACAATTATAACTTAAAGAAAAAATTTTCTTCATATAATATTATTTTTATTCAAATTTCCTGCAATATGATTTAAAAAACGTATAATTATGGAAAACCGTAGAAAAAATGTTTTCAATATTTGGTTGAATTCGTTTATAACAAATTTTTGTGTTAATTAACATGAAAAAATCATAAAAAATTTTTACTCTATATAACTTAGGCGATTTTAATAATTTTCCTGTTATTTGACGAGCACCGGGAAATTTAAATAAAAAAAATTGCAATTTTATTGTTTTGTTTGTTTATTTATAAGAAAATTCAAAACCTAATTGAGAAATCAGGTACCACAACTCTCTTAGAAATCTTATCAGCTTTTATCCAAATTTTTCTTTGTCCAAGTCGGTCAATATTTGTGGGCTGCATGCTTTTTTGAATCAAAAAAGTCATTTTTTGTGCTCTTACCCAATGTGCTCTTACCCAATGGTAAGAGTGGGTAAGAGCACCAGACCGGCAATCTCAATGACCTGGGTTCGGATCCCAGCGGAACAAATATACAACAAATAGTAACAAACTTACGATCAAACTTTCAATAAAGGTAACTTTTCAGTAACTTCGTTACTTGCAACAAGTTACTACCCAACACTCCATCGATTGAAATTTTTTTTTTCATGATAAACATTTAACAATAATAATAATAATAATAATAACGATGTGAAACGGAAGTATAAGTGAATGACAATGCCGTAGAGCAGTAAAGTTAACAATAAGTCATAAAACATCTAATCTGTATATTGGCGAACTTTCTTGTGCCTAGAGTCTGTACTCCATAGAATAATGGTGTATAGTGCGCGTGGCGCGCGTAGGTACTTATCAGAATGGCGTTATTAAGTCGCACTCATGAAGTCCGATCTAGTGATCCATCATCTTTCTTTGGCGGGGCTGCCGGTACCGACCTGGGGCAACTCGACTTTGAATAACGTTTTCTCCATCATAGATCCTTATCGCACTTGTTACTTACTTGTACCTTGTACCAGCCAGCGCACGAACAAACGAGCCCTAATTAACTAACGAATACAGCCTACTGCAAGCGTTTTCAACTTTCCATAAGGGACCGTCCACTCGTTACGTAAGGATTATTCTTTTTTCCTCATGCGGGGGGGGGGGGGGGGGGTGAAAAATCTTGCAAATCCTTATTTACAATAACACTTACTAGTTACAGTTAAGTTACTCGTAGCTGTAACTAGTTAGAGGCCGTCCTTAAATTACGTAGGGGAGAGTGGGGAGTTGTGGGCCACGCTTTGTTTTTGAAGACGTAACTTCTCTGAACATCGATAAATTGTCAATGTATGAACTGGTATTTGTAGTAAACTTCTCAATACATCAACTGGAGACTACAATTAATAAAATTCGTTAATGCGCGAGAAATATTTAGGATGACGTAAATCTTATAAAAATCGATATTTGTGATTTTGGTGGGGAGTTGTGAGCCATGACAAAAAATAAAAGAAAATGGCATATTCGAGTAGTTTATGT
>CAKNXH010062127.1:85401-95469 GCA_932178445.1 Andricus quercusramuli
CCCTTTGAAATAGTAATTAGCAATACATTACCAATTCATTTAGTATAGTAGCATTATCAATTCCTTTAATAGATATAGTTACTAATTCATTTAGTCAGTTATTCTTAATCATCGAATTAGTAGATTCTCACTAAATACCAGTAAACGAATCGGCACTTTTTGAATTAGTACACTGTAAGAAAAATTTGTGATAAATTTCCCATAAATGTATAGGTAGTAATTAACCCACACAAGGATGGAAATTTTTCCATACCTCAGTATTGGGGAATTTCCACACATGAATAGGAGTTTTATCTATACAAGGATGGAAATTTTCCCATAATTCAGTATGGGGAAATTTCCATATAACGATCGGAGTTTTTCCATAAAAGGATTGGAAATTTCCCATATCTCAGTATGGGAAAATTTCGATCCTTGTATGGGAAAACTCCGATTCATGTATGGAAAAGTATACGTATACGGAAAAAGCTTTATAGCGTCCCCATTCAATTTTGCCAAGAAATGTTCAAATTTGTGTGTGTGTAGAATATAATTGCCTGCATTATGTGAGTTCAATGACCCGGGACACTTCATATCTATAGGTGTATTGTATGATAAAAAAAATGAATTTATGTTATATAGGAAGGATAAGGATATGAGGTGGTCTGATATACAATATTGTAAAATGTAACCGAACCTATATCGCTTGAGTTGAGGCTGAGGGATGACAATGAATCGTGTAAGTAATGTTGGTATTGCGCCGTGAGAAATTGGGCCATCGTAAACCAATAAAATCGCGTAAATAAAGAAATGTACATAATCGATCGATCGGTAAAGAGAAGCAAGCGCCTACGCACTATCCTGCCCGATTTATGCTCCTGGCAATACAGAGAGGTCTTTATTACCCTACCCTTCCTTCTTGTCGATGGAGCTGCTGCTGCAGAACAGTAGTATTTTTGTATGGTGTGTACGATGTATGCCGTTCGACATTCGCCATCGCCACATGTCCAATGATAAAATTCCTCACAGAAAAAACAGAAAATAAACTTCACATTGATTTCCGACGAAAGATTCTTCACAACAAAAATTAACTTCACAGGATAAGCTTTACACAAATATCGGTTGAACTTTCTTTTGTTGTTCCATGGCAAACACATGCACTGTTATAGAAATTTCTGTAGAATAACTTCTGATGCATAACGCTTCAGTCACATGTTTTAGAAAATTCTGTTACAGTTTAGGAATTTTCAGTTACTTTTACTGAAAATTTCAAGAGGTCGAAAATTTTTTTCGGGTGGGTCGAAAAAAACAAATTTTAGAAAGCGAATTGGGAAGTATGTGGAAAAATACACTGTTAGAAAAATCTGAACTAGATTTACTATACATGCAATGAAAGCAAGAATGCACAACATGAAATTAAATCTTGTACACCAGCGTACAGTAAATTTAGTACATATATGCATATAATGAATTTAGTATGCACGTACATCAAATTTAGTATATGCGTATACTGAATTCAGTATACATGTATACGAAATTCAGTATACGCATATACTAAATTTAGTATACGTGTTCAGTTTCACGTCGGTTCCATCTTCATCGCCTGTAAACATGATCAGATGAAACATGGAATCGAAGAACAAAGTTTTAATTTTCAAATAGTCCTATCGTTAAGCTACATATACGTTGATAAATTGACTTTCAAAGAGAAGACTCCGCAGATCCTCGCAGAAAGAATCCGAACCTTGTGGTATTACAGAGAACTCAAACAAATGCAGTGGCATCGAATCTGCCACCGGTCACGTTGCCCAACTCGCGTAAATCGGAACGCGCTTGCGCAGCTGAATATATTAAACAAGTATATGAATTTTAGTATACAGAAACTGTAAAATTTATATACGTGAAAGAAACTTACTGTACACTTAATAAATCCAGTATACATATATAACTTCATAAAAGAAATTTAGTATACGTAAGTATACTAAAATTACAAAATGTAATGAATTTAGTAAACGTATAGGAAATTTGGTGTCGATTGATTAAGGCCTTCTGAGCGCGCGTTATGAAACTGTGTTGGAAAAATGATAAGTTTCATGGATTTGATATTATTGTGCGTTTCCATTTTTTTTATGTTCTTTGGGGTTGCCTCGTCTCCGAAAATTCTGACAGTTCGGTAATGAATCTTCTCTAGGAACATACTAGGAAAGATACTAGAAACAATTTTGACATGATTGAGAATAGATCATTTGAAGAAAAAAACACAATACTCAGTTTTTAAAAATTCACTGTGCTTACATTTCATAATTTTGAATCATGTCAAAGTTTTTTTCAGTTTATTTGTATGATTAGAAAAGCCTCAAATATGTTAAATAATAATTCGCCCATACTTTCTGTAGATTTTCAACACGTTTTTTGAAAATAGAGGTCTAGTCTACCTAAATTGTCTCCTAGAGAACGTTCATTGAAGAAAAGTGAGAATTTTTTGAGACGAGGAAGACCCCGAAGAACATACAAAAATTGAATTACACAATAATACCAAATCTTTGAAAATAATAATTTTTTCGAACACATTTTCATAACGCGCACTCAGAAAAACTTAATCAACCGACAACAAATGATTCATTCTTTTTTTAAGGTCCCAATACACTGCTTTCTGACATAGTTCCAAATTCGATTTCTAACATTTTTTTTTCGGCCCACCCTAATACTCGTTGCATCGAATATATATGATCAAAGACCATCTTTTATGATGAGAAATTTTTTTTAAATTTGATTCATTGAGTTTATTATACATATAAAATAGATTCATACGTAGTTATTTGTAAACAAACTTTGCTCGTATAAAGTCTTACTATAACTTATATTTTCAAGACAAATAGACACTGCATATTAAAATTAATTTCAAATTTTAATTAAAAATATCTGTTCCTTGATTAACCAGTAAAAATTGAAATATATGTTAATATATATTAATATAATGTTGAAGATTTAATTTAGATAATTATCTCACAACATCATAAACATTTTGAAAATTATGAAGTTGGAATAATCCTACATAAGATGTAGGTTACCTTTTTTCATATGAATTCAAAAAATATTTTTTCATTTGAAATGGCATTTCAATACATTTAATTTTAGTAATGACCTTCAAAACTAATTCCAGAAAAAATATAAATTCACGTACATATTAATTAATCATATCACAACATAAAAAGTAATAAACAGTTATTTTCAGTGAAACCTTCAAATAATTTTTACTTTATATTTTTCTGAAAATTTGAATTAATAATAACCTTTTAAACTAATTTCATAGAAAAGTAACATATATGTACATATAATATTGAGAGCATACTTTATATACTTATTTCACATCACAAAAATTTACAAAAATTATAAAATTGGAAAATAAAGGTATGTTAAACATGAATAACTTTTCATTATCAAAATTATAGCTAATATTCAATTACATAGCCTTCAAGTAAATAATCAATTTATATACATACTTAATTCAAGAAAATTGATATATAATCTTGATGTAAGTTAATATTTATAAAAAAATTAATCAGCTCATAATTAATTAATCTGTACACGATATAAACAGAATTAAACTACCATTTTTATCCAGGCACTCAAGTAATTTTTACTTTACATTTCTTTCAAATTTTCACTTTCATTTCTGAAAATTGGATTTATTAGTAACCTTTCATAGTAATTTGTTAAAAAATTGATACATATTTACATATCATTTCACAACATCACAAACATTGATAGAGATTATATAATTGGAATAGAGGTATTTTAAATTTGAATAAACTCTTATTTGACAAATTATATCCAATAATCAATTACATAACCTTAAAGTAAATAGTCATTTTATGTACTTAATTGAAACAAATTAAAATTCAATCTTCATGTAATTTAATATTGTGAAAAAAATTAATCAGATAATAATTAATCAATTAGTTCAAAGAATAAAAAGCATTAAACTATGACTTTCATTGAAACATTTAATTAATGTTTAATTCACGTTTTTTTTCAATTTTTACTTCCATTTGTAAAAATGTAATTTATTCGTAAACTTTTGTACTAATTTCAGAAAAAAATAAAACATATTTACATATATTTTTGAAAACTAAATTCATATGCTCATTTTAAAAAATCAGGCACATTTGAAAAAAGTAATTAATTGTAATAAGGGTATTTCAAATATAAATAAACTTTTATCATACAAATTGTATCCAATATTCAATTATATAACCTTCAAGTGAATTAACAATTTACGTTACTCAATTTAGAAAAAAAACTAAATTTCAATCTTTATTTAATTTATTATCGTGAAAAAATTAATCTCTGATTTTTACCTAATGTTTTTTTTTCAGTTTGAACTTTCATTTATGAAATTTTGATTTATTAATAACCTTTAAAACTAATTCCAGAAAATGTAAGTTTAAATGGAATAAGTTAATAATAATTTTTAGACAATATTTAAAATATATTTCAAAAAAATTCTTGTTTCATAAATAACAACTGAAGAATTATAAATTTGTAAGGACCTAGAAATAAAATAATTTTACTTCTAATTTAAAACTTGTTCAGTTAAAAAAAATGTAATCTTTCAATATTTAATATTTCTAACTTAAAATTGCTTTAACGTTACAATTTTGAAAATCTCAAAATTTGTTGATTCATTCTTCAATTTAGAGATTTGAAACAGATGGCGTGGATTTACATTTTTTTTTGTCTTTGAATTGCACAATTTATAATATATTAAATATTATTTAATTATTTAGAGTTTAAATTTAAAAAATTTAGGCTTTAGGGTCCTTTAAGGTACAAAATAATACATTATTTGATATCACTTTTTATAAATAAATGACTGATTTAAAATTCAAATGTAAATTTCAAAGAACTAGAACATTTTGCGCGCACTCATTACCGTTTCCTTAGAAAAAATCTACTAAGTGGAACTATTGTGTTCAAAATTAATTTTTTTTCATAATTATTCATTTTAGTTGAAAAATCTTTTTTTTTCAAAATTCAACTATTTTGTTAACATTTTCAAAGATTATTTTTCCAACTGAAAATTTAACTATTCAATATTTAGTTAAACATTTATCTGCTTCAGTTGAAAATTCAACTATTGGGTTGGAAATTCATGTACTTCAATAACAATTATTTTTTTTTGGTAGAAAATTAATTTTTTGGTTCAAAATCATTTTTTTTCAAAATTGAGTATTAATTTTTCAATTAAAAATTAAACTGTATCATGTTTGTTTGAATATTAATTTAGAGTCATCACAAAGATATTCTCAGTTAATTTTTTTTTAATTGAGCCTATCCTTTGACAAATAGACAAACTCTGAATTTGTTTAAAATTAATAATTTCTGGTTTAAAAAATCTTAGTATCAAACAAGTATCTTTAAGTACTAATCTGGCTTTTCTTTAATAAAAAAAAATTTTTTAATTTGTTTGTTCTGGTGACGAAAGTGTTGAGATTGAGAGGAGAACGGGTTAAAAGAAAACCCGATTTCTGAGGGCCAAGGTGCATTAGGGAGGTCTTAAAAAACGCAGGTGACTGTGGGAATGACCGTTGGGATTTTTCGAACAGGTTATTCTATACGTGATTCAACAATAACGGTTTAACATATTAAAAATTATCAAATCGAAAATTATGATCATATTTATTATTATTATTAATATTATATATTTCTCATTGTATTTTATCATTATGGTTATTATTATTACTATTATTAGAAAATTGTCGTCGGAATTTGTCCACACGGCTAGCTCGAGCGGTACCAGAAATCACTGATAACTTAGTATGATGATAACTCGGTCGGAAATAAAACTAGACATTAAAAAAAAATTGGTTAGACAGCTGATATAATTTCACGTCGAATAACCCCTATTACGTATATTTTCGACTTTATGAAGGGGTTTTATCACGCAAAAAGTTTTTTTTTTAATTGAAGAATTTCTCGAAGTTTGTACCTCAAATTCAACTCCTGCTATCACTCGGGAAAAATAGGAAAAAAATCTAAAATTTACAGAACACAATCTGTAAAATGTTATCTTTAATTACGGTTTAAAGGACCTAGGAAATCGTCACGAGTTCCCGAGTTATGACTAAAAATGTCCAAGCGCATTTTCGTCGAATCTCAGATAGCGATCACCAATGTCTGTGTCTCAATTTATGAAAAAAAAAAAATTAATTGGAAGAGTAAAATTTTTAGGATCTAGTCTCTGCAATATTATCTTCAATTACGGAAAATGAATTTTTTAAAAACTTTACGGGTTCCAGAATTATGACTAAAAATGTCCAAGCGTATCTAATTCAAGTTTCAATTAGCGAAAACCGCTGCCCTCAACTTCAACTCGTCATATGAAATAAGAAAAATACTTTTCAAAAATAAAATTTATAGGACCTCGTCCCTGAAATATCACCTTCAATTTAAGAAATTTTTTTTTTTCAAATCTTCACGGGTTCCCGAGTGACGGCTAGAAATGTCCAAGCGTATCTGCGTCGATTTTCAGTCAGCTTAAGTTTAGAATTGAACTTTTTAGTCTAATTTAGAATTAAACTGGTTTGTTGAAGAGGCGTCTTTTTTATTGAAATAAACTGTTCAAAATTGAAAATTTCAAGCTTTTTGGTTGAAATATTAACTCTTACACTTCTCGTTAAAAATTAATTTTTTTTTGGTTGAAAATTTGGTGAAAAATGTATCTTTTTTAGATGAAACTTTAACTATTCGGTTTGAAATGGATGCATTTTGTTTGGAATTCGTCTTTTTTGGTAGAAAATTAATCTTCTTGGTTGAAAATTTATCTGTTTTGTTGCTAATTTATGTATTTTGTTTAAAATTCTGTTTTGTTTTTAATTAATTGATTGATTTTTTTAAAAATTACTATTGTAGAAAATTAATTTTTGTTTGTTAAAAGTGCAACTGTTTTGTTTATAATGAAGCTATATTGATTTGATATAAAAATATTTCTTAGTTAAAATATTAACCATCACATTTTTGGTTAGAAATCAAATATTTAACTGAAATTTTAACAGTTTGGCTTAAAATTCCACTTTTTTTTTGTAAAAAATTCACGTATTATTGAAAAATTCGTCTTTTTGTAAATTGAATTAATCTTTCTGAAAATTAATCTTATTAGCTCTGTGAATTTGATTATTTTGTTGATATATCGTCTTTCTTTCAATTCAATTTAATTAGTTAAAAATTCGCCTTCATATTGCAAATGATACTATACAATTTTTTTTAATTTAACTATTTGATTGAAAATTGAAGTATTTTGTGGAAAATTCATGTGTTCTGTTGATTTTTTTTTTGAACAGAGAATTAGTCTTGTTTTTGAAAAATAATTATTTTTGTTGAGGATTCAACTATTCTGGTAACAATTTGATTATTTTGTTGACAATTTACCTACTTTTATTAAAACTTGGATTATTCCGTTGAAAATTTAACTATTTTGATAGGAATTCAACTATTTTGTGGAACATTTATCTACATTGTTGAAAATTCAATTATTTTATTGACAATTCAACTGTTTTGTTAACATTCTGATTTTTTTTTGACAAATCAACTATTTTGTTTAAAAGTTGATAATTTTGTAGACAATTCAACTATTTTGTTGAAAATTCAATTATTTTGTTGAAAATTCAATTATTTTGTTGACAATTCAACTGTTTTGTTAACATTTTAATTATTTTGTGACAAATCAACTATTTTGTTGAAAATTCAATTATTTTGTTGACAATTTAACTGTTTTGTTAACATTTTTATTATTTTTTGACAAATCAACTATTTTGTTGAAAATTCAATTACTTTGTTGATAATTCAACTATTTTTGTTAAAACTTCATTATTTTGTCGATAGTTCGAATATTTTGTTAAACAATTAACTATTTACTTACAAGTTCAACTAATGAGTTAACAGGTCGACTATTTTGTTAAAAATTCAATTGTTTGTTAAAAATGCAATTGTTTGTTGACAATTCAACTTTTTTTTCAAATTGAATTATCTTGTTGACAATTCAACTATTTCGTTGAAAATTCAACTACTTTGTTGAAAATTTAAGTAATATTTTGATAATTCAACTATTTTGTCAAGAATTTAATTATTTTGTTGAAACATTAGTTATTTTTTTCATTTGTTGACAACTCAATTATTTTGTTCAAAATTCAACATATTTGTTAAAAAGTCAACTAATAAGTTACAAATTCAACTATTCTGTTATAAATTCAATTATTTTTTTATCTATTCAACTATTTTGTCAGAAATTCAATTAATTTGTTGACAATTCAACTATTTTATTGGAAATTCAATTACTTTGTTGACAATTCAAGTACTTTGTTAAGAAGTTGATTATTTTGTTGACAATTCAACTTTTTTTTTTAATATTTTGTTGACAATTCAACTTTTTTAAAAATATTTTGTTGACAATTAAACTTTTTTTAAAATATTTTGTTGACAATTCAACTGTTTTGTTAACATTTTGATTATTTTTTGAAAAATCAACTAATTTGTTTAAAATTGGACTATTTTGTTGACGATTCAACTATTTTGTCGAAAATTCAATTATTTTTTTGATAACTCAACTGTTTTGTTAACACTTAAAATTTTTTTTGACAAATCAACCATTTTGTTGAAAATTCAATTATTTTGTTGAAAATTCAACTTTTTTTTAAATTTAATTATTTTGATGACAATTGAACTATTTCGTTGAAAATTCAATTACTTTGTTGAAAATTCAAATAATGGTTTGATAAAGCAACTGTTTTGTTAAAAATTCAACTACTTTGTTAAAAATTCAGCTAATAAGTTAACAATTCAACTATTTTGTTGAAAATTGAATTATTATTTTGTTGACAATTCAACTTTTGAATATTTGTTGACAATTCAACTAATAAGTAACAAATTCAACTACTATGTTATAAATTCAATTATTTTTTTGTCCATTCAACTATTTTGTCAGAAATTCAATTATTTTGTTGACAATTCAACTATTTTGTTGGAAATTCAATTATTTTGTTGACAATTCAACTATTTTGTTAAGAAATTGATTATTTTGTTGACATTTAAACTTTTTTTAAAAATTATTTTGTTGATAATTCTACTGTTTTGTTAGCATTTTGATTATTTTTTGACAAATCAAGTAATTTGTTTAAAATTTGATTATTTTGTTGACAATTCAACTATTTTGTCGAAAATTCAATTATTTTGTTGACAACTCAACTGTTTTGTTAAAATTTTAATTTATCATAATTTAATAGTTTGATAATGCAACTGTTTTGTTAAAAATTCAACTACATTGTTACAAATTCAACTGATAAGTTAACAATTCAACTATTTTGTTGAAAATTGAATTATTTTGTTGACAATTCAACTATTTTGTTGAAAATTCAATTATCTTGTTTACAATTCAACTATTTTGTTTCAAATTTAATTATTTTGTTGACAGTTCAAATATTTTGTTAAACATTTAAATACTTTGTTACAAAGTTAACTAATGAGTTAACAATTCAACTATTCTGTTGAAAATTTAATTATTTTGTTGACTATTTAACTATTTTGTTATAAATTTTATTATTTTGTTCATAATTCAACTTTTTTTTCAAACTGAATTATTTTGTTGACAATTCAAATATTTCGTTGAAAATTCAACTACTTCGTTGAAAATTGGAGTAATATGTTAAAAATTCAACTATTGTGTTATAAATTCAATTATTTTGTTGTCTATTCAACTATTTTGTCAGAAATTCAATTATTTTGATGACAATTAAACTATTTTGTGAAGAATTCAATTATTTTGTTGGCAATTCAACTATTTTGTTAAAAATCTGATTATTTTGTTGACAATTCAACTTTTTTTTCAAATTTAATTATTTTGTAGACAATTCAACTATTCCTTTAAAAATCCAACTACTTTGTTGAAAATGAAAGTAATAGTTTAATATTGCAAGTATTTTGTTGAAAATTCAACTACTTTCTTACAAACTCAACTAATAAGACAACAATTCAACTATTTTGTTGAAAATTCAATTATTTTGTTGACAATTGAAATGTTTTGTTAACATTTTT
>CAKNXH010062127.1:99547-114136 GCA_932178445.1 Andricus quercusramuli
AAAATTAATTTATTTTGTTGACGATTCGACTATTTTATTAAAAATTCAATTATTTTGTTGAAAATAAAATTATTTTGTTAAAAATTCAACTATTTTGTTAACAATTCAAGCATTTTATTAAAAATTCTACTTTTTTTTTTTAAATTCAATTATTTTGTTGACTATTCAAATATTTTGTTAGAAATTTTATTATTTTGTTGGATATTCAACTTTTAAAATTTAATTATTTTGTTGACAATTCAGCTATTTCGTTCAAAAATTAATTATTTTGTTGAAAACTCAATTATTCTGTTTACAATTCAACTATTTGTTTTAAAATTTCAGCATTTTGTTGACAATTCAAATTGTTTTTAAATTTTATTATTTTGTTAACAATTCATCTATTTTGATAAAAATTCAATTATTTTGTTAACAATTGAACTATTTTCTTAAAAATTCAATTCTTTTGTTCAGTATTCAAATATTTAAAAAAAAATCTAATTATTTTGTTGAATCAGAAGGAGGATTCGTTCCACCTTGTATAGATGAAATGACGCGGAACCAGGATCGATCTGAACAAAAACTCGTGAACTATCATTTTGTGCTCTCTAAATTTGAGTTAGTTGAATTTGTTACTCAAATACGCATTTCAATCAGTGGCGGATTTTAGGTATTTTTAATGATTGGATCAGTAAGTCTGACTGATAGGGGAGACCATACTACAGTAGATAATGAGCCCACAGTAGATAAACTTTAATTAAAAGTTCACAGATATACCTAAAATAATTATTCTGATTTTAATTTATTAATGACGTATAGTGTACTAACTATTAAATAAATAAAATTATTTTACATAGATAATTTTTTTAAGTTAATGATTATCCACTGTAGCCTCATTATGTGCTGTAAGGTGGTCTTCCCTACTTTAGCACAAAATAAATTATCGATAGCTAAAATTCAACCAAATAGTCAAATTTTCAACTAAAATAGATCAATTTTGAACCAAGAAAGAAATAGTATCATTTTGAATTGAAAAAATTGTATGTTTAACCAAACGTTGAATTTTCAACACAAGGAAGACGAATTTTGAAAATAATTGTTGAATTTTAGAAAATTTAATTTTTAGGTCGAAAATTCAAGTCTTTTGTCGAGAATTTTTTTTTGTCGAAGATTCATCATTTGTATTGAAAATTCATTTCTGTAGTTGCAAATTTATCTATTTTGTTGTTAATTCAATTATTTTTAGATCCACTCTTAACCAAATAAGAGAAAATGACTAGGAAAATTTGCACCGAAGAGAATGAATATTCAACAAGATACATAAATTATCAACCAAATTGTAGTATTTTTAATTTAAAAATATGAATTTGTAACAAAAAATTCATTTCTGGAAAACAAGTTCATTTTTAACCAAAAAGTTAAAATTTTTTCCAAAAGAAATGTAGTTTGAACAAAAATAACAAATTTTCAACCAAGAATTTTCAAACTAGAATGATTTTTTAGACAAGAAAGACAAGAAAATCAACCAAATTGTTCAATTTTTGTAAATAAAAAGAAATATAACATTTGTAACAAAATAGGCAATCTTCATCTAAAAACGAACAATTTTCAAACAAAAAGTTGCACTTTTAACAAAAAAGGTGAAATTTCTCCGGAAAAGATCAATTGTCTCACAAAAAAAATTTCACAGAATATATTATTTTTCAAACAAACAGTTGAATTTTCACCCAAAAATAGTAAATTGCAACAAAAGTATATAACTCTACTAAAAAATTTAGGTTTTACAAAATATGTTAATTTTCAGCGATATAGTTTGATTTTCTACAAAAATGTTGAATTTTTAAGCCAAGAAGACAAATCTGTCAATGAAAATTTTTATAAAAAAGTTCATCTCTAGTAAAAAAAAACAAATTTTCAACAAAATAATTAAATTTTTATAATAAAAAAGATCAATTTTCAAACAAAAAGTTGCATTTTCAACCCGTAAAGATTAAATATGAATTTTCAAAAATGAATTTGCATGCCAAAAAGAAAAATTTCCTACTGGGAATTTAAATTTTTTACCAAAAAATTCATTTTTGCCAAAAAAAAGAACTTTCAAACAAAATAGTGAAATTTTCTTCTGAAAGGATTAATTTTCAACCAAAAAGTTGCATCTTTTATAAAAAAGATGACATTTTTAACAAAAGATATGAATTTAAAAAAAAAAAAAATGATTCAACGATTTTTCAATATTGTTTCCATTGAAACTGTTTTTCCTTTTTGACAATTTTTTTTTTTTTAAATTCAACTATTTTGTTGGAACTTTTTGCTTTTTTGGTTAAAAATTCCGCCGTCTAATTATGAATTAACATTTTTCGGTTGAAAATTAAGTTTTTTTGTTGAAAATTCACATTTTGGGGTTGGAAATTCACCTGTTTTGAAGAAAAATTGTACTTTCGTCTCGAACATTCAACAGTTTGGTAGATAATTAAGCTATTCGGTCAAAAGATAAACTAATTTGTTAAAAACAATTTTTTCCGAAAGCCATGATTGGAATTGAAAATTTTTCAGTTCAAAATTGATTTTCTTAACTGAAAATTCAACTATTCCATTTTTTGTTGGAAAATTTCAATGCCTAGTTGAACATTCAGATATTTTGTTAAAAATAATTATTTTTTGGTAGAAAATTAATTATCTTTGTTTAAAATGGATGTTTTTGCTTGAAAATTCATTTCTGTAGTTAAAGATTCTCTCTTTTACTGACAATTAATTTTTTAACTGAAAATATAAATATTCCATTTTCTGGCAAAAATTAATTTTTTTTTTCCAATTCATTTCCTTGGTTGAAAATGTCGCTATTTTGTTGAAAATTAGTTTTCTTTCTGGTTGAAAATTAATTTTCTCAACTGAAAATTCAACTATTCCATCTTTTTTTTTTAAATTTTATCTTTTCCGATAGAAAAGTAATATTTTTGGTTCAAACTTGCTGTCTTTTTTAAAAAATTTGTTCATTCTGGTTAATCCAACTGTTTTTGATTCAACATATTTTTGTTCTTGTAAAAATATCAACGATTGTAGTTTTTGTTAAAAATTCAGCTTTTTAGGTTGAAAATTAAACTCTTTTGTTGATAATTAAACTGCTTTCATCAAATTTTTTTTTTTTTTTTTGAAAATGAAAATTCAACTTTTTGGTAAAATATGCGTCATTTTGGCTTGAAATTCAACAATTGAGTAAAAAATTTAACTATTCGGGAAAAAATTCAAATGTTGTAGGAAATTCGTTTTTTTTTTGTACTGAAAATCATTTTTTTCAAATGAAAATCAATTTTCTTGGTCGAAAAAACATCTTTATGGTTGAAGACTCAATTATTTTGTTGAAAATTCTACTTTTTCGTAGAAATCTTGTCTTTTTGGGATGAAAATTGAACATTATGAATAAAATTTTCCTTCCTAATTGACTGAATAACCTTTGGATGTTGAAAATTCAACTGTTTTTTAAAATTTGTCTTTTTTATTTGAAAATTAATTTCTTTCGGTAGAAAATTCATCATTCATGGTTAAAAATGCCACTGTTGGTTGAAATTGAATCTGTTTTGGATGAGGGTTCAATTATCTTGTTGAAAATTTGTCTTTTTTGGTTCAGTTCAACGGCTTTCAATTAAAAAATCCACGTAAATCTACGTAAATCTACGTAATTTATGCATGGCCCCTGAATAGTTGAATTTTCTTATTTGATTCTAATAATAGGCTAAATAATAAAAATTTGAATAATAATTGAAGTACATTTCAAATATTTAAAAAATAATAAGTGAGAAAACTGGAAAATTTTTTCAGAAAAAAAAATTAATTTTCCACTGATATCTTAAAACCGATCTAGAAGTATGTCATATTACGCAACATTTTTAGACCCTGGTTCAACTTACGCTCTGATAAAGAGCCGATTAAGGTTCAACGTGTGCCTTCAACGAGGTGGAACCACCCACTTCAATAAAAGCATTGTCGATCGTAAATTACGAAATAGTTTTGCAAATGTTGAAAAATGAGAAAAAAAGTCTTGGCGCCAGCATATTCTGAAATGTCGAACAAAACGCACCTGACGAATCAACTCTGATTAATATTATTATTATATGTGTACACTCGTAGTTGTACATTTGAATGGTACTACAAATCTGCTTTCGATTTGTTTGCACGTGAATTGTGTAGGAAGTGATCGGGAATATAGATGTCGCCTGATAATTCGAGGATTTGTCTCCACAAGCTTTCAGGACAAGCAATGTACAAATAGACTCGCTGATGTTTATCATAAAGGTTTCAAAAGAAATAAATCGACTGGACGAATTTGCTTCACTTGAAAATTGTATACCTACATCGTAGCAAATATTAAAATATAATACACAGTCTAATATCATACGATATAATACAATATTATAAAATATGATATAATATGATACAATAACATATAATGTGATACAATAGCATATTCTATGATACAATATGGAACAATATGATACAATACCATACAATGTGTTACAATATCATATAATATGATCCAATATGGCATTGTATGATAGTATGATACAATATGATACAATATCATATATTAGGACGAAATATTATACAGTTTAATATTAGCATATATTATGACGAAATGTGATACAGTATCATACAATTCGATTGAATCTGATACAATATGGCACAATATGATACTGCATGATGCGCAGTATATCACAATATCATATATTATGATACAATACGGAACAATATGATACAATACCATACAATGTGATACAATATCATATAGTATGATCCAATATGGCACTGTATGATAGTATGATACAATATGATACAATATCATATATTAGGACCAAATATTATACAGTATCATATTAGCATATATTATGGCGAAATGAGATACAGAATCATACAATACAATAATATATGATACAATATGATACAATATCATACAATATCATACATTAGGACGAAATATTATACAGTACCATACAATCCGATTAAATCTGATACAATATGGAACAATATGATACTGCATGATGCGCAGTAAATTAGAATATCATATATTATGATACAATGTGGAACAATATGATACAATACCATACAATGTGATACAATATCATATAATATGATCCAATATGACACTGTATGATAGTATGATACAATATGATACAATATCATATATTGGGGCGAAATATTATACAGTATCATATTATCATATATTATGACGAAATGTGATACAGTATCATACAATACAGTAGTATATGATACAATATGGTACAATATAATACAATATTATATATTATGACAAAATATGATACAGTATCATACAATACGATTCAATCTGATACAATACGGCACAATATGATACCGCATGGTGCAGTGTAATACAATATCATGTATTATGATACTATATGGAACTATGTGACACAATATGATACAATACCATACAATGTGATACAATGTCATATAATATGATGAAATATGATACAGTAATATACAATACCGTACAATCTGAAATAATAGGACACATTATTGCAATGTATGATAGTATGATACAATGCAGTACAATACAGTATGATACAATGTCATATATCATAATGAAATATGATACAGTATCATACAAAACGATTAAATCTGATACAATATGGCACAGTATAATAATGGATGATGCAGTATATCACAATATTATATATTATGATGCAATATGGAACAATATGATACAATATGGTACAATATGATATAATATAATACAATATGACACAATACCATACACAGTGATACCATTTTATATAATATGATACAATATGTCTTTGTGTGATAGTATGATACAGTATATTACCATATGAAATAATATGATACAATATCATATATTATGATAAAATATGGTCCTTTATTATACAATACGATCCAATCTGATACAATTCGGTACAATAAGATACCGCATGAAGCAGTATAATACAATATCATATATTATGATATAATATGGAACGATATGGCACTGTATGATAGTATGATACAATATGATACAATATCATATATCATAATGAAATATGATACAGTATCATGCAATACGAATAATTTTGATACAATATGGAACAATATGATACAATGTGATACAATGTCATATAATATGATGAAATATGATACAGTAATATGCAATACGATACAACTTGAAATAATATGTCACAGTATGGCAATGTATGATAGTATGATACAGTTTGATACAATGTCATATATCATAATGAAATATGATACCGTATCATACAAAACGATTGAATCTGATACAATATGGCACAATATGATAGTGCATGATGCAGCATATCACAATATCGTATATTATGATACAATAGGGAAGAATATGATACAATATGGTACAATATGATACAATATGATACAATATGTTACGATATGATACAATACCATACAATGTGATACAATATCACATAATATGATCTAATATGACACTGTATGATAGTATCATACAATATCATATATCATAATGAAATATAATACAGTATCATACAGTACGATTAAATTTGATACAATATGGAACAATATAATACAATGTGATACAATATCATATAATATGATGAAATATGATACAGTACGATACAATATGATACAGTATCATACAATTTGGTACAATATAAAACGATATGATGCAATATGATACAATATTTTACAATATGGCACAATATAATACAATATGATATATAATCATACGATATGATAAAATATGATATAAACTAATACAATATGATGCAATACGATGAAATACAAAACAATATCATACACTGCGATACAGTATGATACCATATACACTATGTTGTACCAAGTTACACTATGATACGCTCTGAAGATGCACTATGATACTATATAGTACGCTATGATACACTATAATACACTATTAAACACTATGATATGACACAGTATGGCAATGCATGATAGTATGATACAGTATGATACAATATCATACATCATAATGAAATATGATACAGTATGATACAATATCATACATCATAATGAAATATGATACCGTATGATACAATATCATATATCATAATGAAATATGATACATTATCATACAATACGATTAAATTTGATACAAAATGGCACAATATGATAATGCATGATGCAGTATATTACAATATCATATATTATGAGAGAATATGGAAAATATGATAATATATTATACAATATGATACAATATGATATGATACCATACAATGTGATACAATATCATATAGTATGATGAAATATGACACAGTATCACACAATACGATGCAACCTGAGATAAAATGACACAATATGACCCCGTATGATAGTATGATACATTACGATACAACGTTAAATAATATGATACAATATCGCACAATATGATACAGTATAATACAATATGATAAAATAGGATACAATATCATACAGTATGATACAGTATCATAAAATATCGCGCAATATGATAGAACAATGAACCACAATATTCGATGCGATAAATTACAAAATGATAGGATAAAATATCATGCGATATCATACAATGTCATACGATATAATAAACTGTTATAGAATATAATACAATATGATGCAATATGGTATAACATCATAGAATATGATTCAATACCATTCAATGTGATACAATATCATATAATATGATGAGATATGATACAGTACGATACAATATGATACAGTATCATACAATTTGGTACAATATAAAACGATATGATGCAATATGATACAATATTTTACAATATGGCACAATATAATACAATATGATACATAATCATACGATATGATACAATATGATATAACATAAACAATATGATGCAATACGATGAAATACAAAAAAAAAAAATTGATTAGCATTTCGAACTCGAAAGTTCATTGCCTCACTACCCGATTCGGGTAGTGTTTCTAGGTGGATAAATACTACCAGTGTGGGTCCACCACACCCACCATATACACTATGTTGTACCAAGTTACACTGTGATACGCTCTGAAGATCCACTATGATACTATGTAGTACGCTATGATACACTATAATACACTATCAAACACTATGATAGGATATGATACTCTTCTCGCGATACGCGAGATTTGGCGCTTATTACGATTTTTCAGCGGTTTTTTATGCAAATTGTTTCTAATAAATGAAATACTAATTTGATCTGTTAACTAAATGTTTAAATAAATTTTCAAGCAATTTATTATCGTTTCTAGCAATTTTTAAATAAATTTTTTAAATAATTTATTATTATTTCTAGAAATTTTCTCCTAGAATAGAGTCAAAAAGACGCGGTTTTTAAGAATTTTCCACCTCTTGTTAAATTTTCGATCAAAGATAGGAGATCATTCATTAATGTTCATTAACACAATTGTTTAAACAATTTATTATTATCATTACTAATATCATCTTTGAATAATGCTAGACATCGCACTTTTTTGTTGAAATTTTTTACTTTTTTTCACTTTCCACTTGGGGTGAAGTGAAATTTAACTTATTTTGGACAAAAAAATTGTTTAAACAAATTATTATTGTTCATAGCTATCTTCTTCTATATTAATACTAGATAGTTATGTTTTTTTTCTGAAATTTTTAACTTCTTGTTCACTTTCCAGTTAAAGCATTATCCAAACCGAATATTATTAACAATTATAATAAATTATTTGAACAATTATTGTTGTTAACCTTAATTCATGTCATTTTGATTGACAATTGTGCGAGATGTGGAAAATTGAAAAAACGGTAATTTTCTAGCATTATTCGAAGAGAATATTATTAACAATAATAATGAATTGTTGGGACAATTGTTTTTTTGAAATAAGTCAAGTTTTACCGCACTTTGATTGAAAATTGTAGAGAAAATCGAAAATTTTTTTAAAAAACGCGACTTTCTAACTCGATTTTTAGAGAAATCTTTAAAAACAACAAAGACTTATAAGTTTTTTTTTGGGTGTCCATAAAACAGACAAATGGGGGTGATATTTGAAAATAAATATTTGATTCGTATTCTATGGCTAATTGTGAACAGGAATTTTGAATTTCAACCTAGATTTCAACTTGATTGACCTGAAATTGATGATTTTGAATCAAAGTTACAAAAACTTTTTTTTTCTTATGGGAAATACGTCTTAGAATTCATGGGGCTTTCGCCATCTATAAATATTTTTTGTTTTCAAAATAAAGATAATAGATTTAGTTTTTTGTGGATTCAAAGAAATTCTTTGCAGCACAATACAAAAAATGTACTAACAAGATTAGGATTTATTATTTTTTTACGTAAAAGATAAAAACTTAATTTGAAAAAGAAAAAAATTCAGATTAAATTCAATGGAATTGATATCTTTCAGAAACCTTTTCCACAAAAGTGCATAACGATGCAGAGATGCGATGAAGGATCACCTCGATAGGTTCGATTCTTAAAAAACAATAAATTTTCCAAGGCGAACTTCTCGATGATGCAGTGGCTTAAAAATCAAAAGTCTCAAAGAGCAGGTGTCCTGACGCAATGGCAGGTACCTTTCAGTTCTAATCTGGTATTGTGAATCGTCGCACAAAATGCTTACAGGATGAATGGACCTGAATAAAGAGGACCAACGAGGTTGCGTCTTTCAAGTTTGGAATATCCTCCTTTGAGATTTTTAGGCCCAGTGGCGTCGTCAGAAAAATATTTTTCATTTTAAAGTCCACCTTTATACCTGAAACTTCTTTTATTCTGTAAAGAAGAAGAATTTCATATATAACAAGTGTGCATCTGAAAAAAAAACAGATAAAAAATATTATTTACACATTGTATTATATTGTACTATAATGTACTACACTGTACTATCCTGTACTATACTGTACTATACTGTACTGTCCTGTACTATACTGTAGTATACTGTTCTATACAGTTCTATACTATACTGTACTATTATGTACTGTACTGTACTGAACTATTTAGTATTATACTGCAATATATTGTTTCATTATGTACTATAATGTACTAAACTGTATATACTGTACAATACTGTTCTATACTGTTATATACTATTATATTATACCCTGTACTATTCCGTACTGTACTATACTGTACTATACTGTGATGTACTGTACTATACTAAATGATTTAGTATTATACTGTTACATACTGTACCATACTGTATTATATTGTAGTATTCTGTACCATACTGTACTATACTGTACTATACTGTTCTATATCGTTCTATATCGTTCTATTCTATACCATACTATTATGTACTGTACTCAACTGTACTATACTGTAATATACTGTACTACGCTGTACTGTGATCTAATGTGCTGCATTATACTGTACTATGCTGCACTGTGCTGTGATATACTTACTTATGTACTATACTAAGCAATATTGTACTGTAATATACTATACTGTACTATTTATTATCATACTGCACTATACTGTGCTATTATGTACTATACTGTGCTTTACTGTGCTATACTGTACGATACTGTAATATTCTGCACTATACTGTTCTATACTGTTCTATACTGTTCTATACTATTCTATCCTGTACTATTATGGATTTTAATATAATGTACTATACTGTAATATACTGTACCATACTGTGATGTACTGTACTATACTAAATTATTCACTATTATACTGTACTATACTGTACCATACTGTGCCATACTGTACCATACTGTACTATACTGTATCATACTAAATGATACAGTACTATACTGTACTATACTGTACCATACTGTAACATGCTGTACCATACTGAACTATGCTGTTCTATACTATTCTACTCTATACTATACTATTCTGAACTGTACTCAACTATACCACACTGTACTATACTGTATTATACTGTACTGTAATATACTGTACTATACTGTACTATTTAATATGATACTTCACCATATTGTACTATTATGCACCATACTGTACTGTAATATCCTGTATTATACTGTACTGTAATATACTGTACTGTACTGTTTAATATGATACTGTACTATATTGTACTATTATGCACCATACTGTACTTTAATATACTGTACTATAATGTACTATATCATTCTGTAATGCACTATACTATATTATATTATTATGCATCATGTATTATTATTATTTTCATATTTATCAATAATTGATATAGATATATGTAAATTCCTGCAACTCTGCACCACTGAAAAATCGTGCAAGCTATCCTCGTTTCAGGTAAAGCCTGCGCAACAATAGTTCAAAAATATAAAAGCCTCAACCTTTCTTCATAAAGCGTGCCACGACCCCTCTTCTGGCTCTAGCTTTACTATTCGTACCAGCAGAGATCACCATGGAGCAGAGGCGAGTCAATTTTCAGATTTTCTGACTTTACGACCTATTTTGATGTCTTGTGATCTGCAGATATTTATGACATCCTTCTTCGTTCTACACTTTTTTGTAATCCCTGAAATTCGGGACCACACAGACGTTTCTTAGTGCCTTTTATTTAATTTTTGAAATTTTCAAATCGATCGTCTCAATTCGTATAGATATAAGAGCCGCCATTTTGAATTTCTCACCTTTGACATCAAATTTGTATTCAGCGACCCCAAAACCCCCTTATATAGAGTTTTAGATGAATTTTTATCTTTTGACATAAAATTCGTAATCATCAACCCCATATAAAGATTCAGACCAGAATGTAAATATTTAGGAATCTTGCTTGTAATTTTGAATCTGTATATTTTGGAAAGAAATTCGTAATCAGCCATTTTGACGCCATATTGGATCCCTTATTCTAAATTTGTATCGTTTGACATTGAATTCGTAATCAACAACCTCAAAAACACCTTTATACCAAGTTTTAGACCAAAATGTAAATATTTGGGAATTTTGGTGGCCATATTGGATCCAAAATTTTGAATTTGTATTTCTTGACGCTAAATTCGGAAACAGCGACCCGGCAAGCAGTCCCACGCCCCTCCCCCCAATTACCAGATTTTCTATAAAAATAAAATTATTTCACTTTCTTAGATCGCTTGACGTATTCAATAATTGAATATCTAATCAAACATTTCATTACAAACTGTGTACTGAAATGTAGGAGCATAATTGACTATATTTCAGTCGAAAAGTTCTTATTTTTTGTTTATGACACATTAGTTCTTTCTTCGAAACAATTGTTATGCTTAAATTAAGTTACTTTTTTTGAAACTTGAATACTTTTAAAATTGAGATAAAATTGAAGTTGACTTTTCTTGATCACAACATCTACATGCAACATGTGGAGTCAGGAATTTGTTGACTAGTTAAACAATAAAAATCAAAGAGGTAGAGATAGAGTAGCGCCGCCTTAGTCATTCAGACTTGTCTCGACTCGCTGATAAATCAAGGTGGGCGGATTAAGTGTCGTGACATTAGAATAACTCGAAAGAAAATCTAACAGCTATAACACGCGAGACGTGAGGTTTCATTAATACTTGACTGCGTTGAATATTGAACTTGAATTTACTGACTTCAGATGGGATGTGAGTTGGATAAGAATTGGATGAAAGATGGATTTGAGTTGAATGTGAGTTTTATGTGAGTTAGATGAGCGTTTATTGGGAGTTAGATGAGAGTTCGATGGGAGTTAGATGTGAGTTGGGTGTCAATTATATGAGAATAGAAAAAATGTTGAATAAGAGATGAATGTAAGTTGGATATGAGTTGGATGTGAGTTTGATGTAAGTTGAATGTGAGTGGTGTGTGAGTTAAACGTGAGTGGTATGTGAGTTGGACGGGAGTCGTATGATATAGTTGGATGAGATTTTAATAGGAGTTGAATGGGAGCTCGGTCTGATTTGGATGTGAGTTGGGTGGGAGTTAAATGTGAATTGGATGCGAGTTGGATATAAGTTTAATGTGAATTGGATGCGTGTTGGATGTGAGTTGAATGGGATTTCTGTGATAGTTGGATGAGATTTTAATAGCAGTTAGATGGAAGTTTGACCTGATTTGGATGTGAGTTGGATACTAGTTGGATATGAGTTAATGTGAATTAGTTACGTCTTGGATGTAACTTTGGTGTGAGTTTTATGTGAGTAGTATGAGAGTTAGATGTGCTTTGGATGGGAGTTAGATGTGAGTTTGAAGTGAGTTCATTGTCAATTAGATGAGAATTGAAAAAAAGTTGGATCAAAGATGGATGTAAGTATTGGATGTGTGTTTGATGTGAGTTCAGTGCCAATTAGATGAGAATTAAAGAAAAGTTGGACAAGAGATGGATGCAGGTTCGATATGAGTTAGATGTGAGTTTGATGTAAGTTGAATTTGAGTGGTATGTGAGTTAGATGGGAGTTGTATGATAGGTTGATGGGACTTCAATAGGAGTCAGATGCGAGTTTGATGTGATTTGGATGTGAGTTGGGCGGGAGTTGAATGTGAATTGGATGTGAGTTGGGTAGGAGTTGTATGAGAGTTGGATGTGAGTTGGGTGAAAGTTTTCTGGGACTTCCATGAGAGTTGGATGGGAGTTAGATGAGAGTTGGATAAGAGTTGGATGGCAGTTGGATTTTATTTAGATATGAGTTAGATAGGAGTTGGATTTGATTTGAACGCGATTTGGATGGGAGTTATATCTTATTTGGATGTTAATTGGATAAGAATGGTATGGGAGTTGGATGTCAGATTGATGCGAGTTGGATGTGAGTTGCATATGTGTTGGCTGTGAGCTGGATTTGATTTGGATGTGAGGTGGGTGGGAGTTGTGTGGGACTTAGGTGAGAGTTTTATGGGAGTTGTATAAGAGT
The DNA here is from genome assembly GCA_932178445.1 of Andricus quercusramuli. Taxonomy (NCBI): domain Eukaryota; kingdom Metazoa; phylum Arthropoda; class Insecta; order Hymenoptera; family Cynipidae; genus Andricus; species Andricus quercusramuli. The sequence goes on from CAKNXH010062127.1 coordinate 113,256, forward strand.
TGGATGGGAGTTGTATGGGAGTTGAATCTGAGTTGGCTGCGAGTGAGATGTGATTTGGATGTGAGTTGGCTGTGAGTTGGATAGAATTTCGATTTGAGTGTTAGTTTCGTGCGAGTTGGATAATTGTATCAGAGATAGATGGTATTTTTATGGTAATTAGATGGAAATTCAATGTGAGTTGTATGGGAGTTGGATGAGAGTTAGATGAAAGTTAGATAAGAGTTGGATATGAGTTGGGTGGCAGTTGGAATTTATTTGGATGTTAGTAGGATGTAATACGTATGTGATTTTGATATGAGTTGGTTATGAGTAGCATTGCAGCTGGATTTAATTTGTCTGGGAGATGACAGGCGTTCAATGTGAGTTGGATGAGAGTTTAATAGGTTTTAGCTGTAAGTTCGATGTGAGTTGAATGTGTGTTTGATGAGAGTTCGGTGGAAGTTGAATGAGAGTTGTATGACAGTTGGAAATGTTATGGAAGTCAGATGGGAGTAAGAGAGTTCTGTGTGAGCTGGATGTAAGTTGGATTTGAGTTAGCTCTGAGTTTAGTGGAAGTTGAACTAGAGTTTGATGGAAGTTGTATAGGAGTTGGATGAGAGTTGTATTTGAGTTGGATGTGATTTGGACGTGAGTCGGATAGGAGTTTGATGAGATATTGATGGGTGTTTGAGAGAAGTTGAATAAGTGTTGGATGTGAGTTGGCTGAGAGTTGTATGAGAGTTGGGTGTGTGTTGTATGGGAGTTGGACGTGAGTTGGATAGGAGTTTGAGGAGGTATTGATAAGAGTTTGGTAGAAGTAGGATGTGTGTTGGATATGAGTTGGGTGTGAGTCGGATGGGAGTTGGAAGTGAGTTGGATGAGAGTTGGATAGAAGTTGAATG